>BSBK01000935.1:2500-304659 GCA_027943335.1 Chamaecyparis obtusa | reverse complement strand
GGTGCAGCTCCTCCTCCGACAGGTGCATCTAGTGGTGGCTCAACACATGGCGTCCTAGCTCCCTCAGAATCTATCATATAATGGGAGTAGGATTTCATCCTCTGTCCATATGGAACCACTGAATAATATGGTGATACATAATATGCTGTAGACCCGTCTGGTAGATCACCTCACCCTGCAGATGTTTAACATCAGCCTCTCACTCACTCAACTATCTCTCACGATCTTGGAGCTGGACCTCTAATGTCGCACTATGGGTGCTTTGATCACGTAATTACTGCCAGAGTCACCTGATAACATTCTGTGGTGTCGATCTCAAGCCTAGATCCACCTCAGCTGCTATTGTCTTTGCCTCCATAAGTTGATCTGTGCTAACCTCTATACACACCTTATGATGATGAATCTCAGCACCTAAGTCAAAATCAGGAGCATCCTATACCTCTTCCACCAGAGCATCCTACTGAGCCCTTAGAACCTCATCTACACTACCAATCTCACCCAAGGTACCATGCTCACCTCTGGTATATCTATGTTGTAATACAACAAACCTACCTGCTAGAACTGTCTGTGGCCTAGGAGGTCTCATCTATCCTAATGACCTAGGAGGGGTCATCACTGCTTGTGGCCTAGGTTGTGTTGGATGCAACACTGGTATTTGTACCTCACGTCATCTATGACCTCTTCCCATAGGGGCACCTATGACATCCTTAGCATCCTCCATGGTAGGAATAAGCTCAGTAGGATCTGAGAAATGCCTCATCAAATGCTCCGCCAGATATGCAATGAAAGCATAAGTAACTCCAGCATTGGCCACCTGTGGTCTGTAATCCCAATCTCTGCTAACAAGCCCATGGTACTAAAGGCTGCAATCTACATAAGAAAGCTTGGTTGACCATCCTAGACCAATCTCTCACACCAATCATGCCTAGGCAGCAAAATCATGTGGTGCACTGAATGATGTTGTATCAATGCCAGACACATGTAATGATAAATCTCTTAAGGACTGTGGTAGATTGTCGCATCAAGACTCAACTCTGACAAAAATATCCAAACTGGGTACGAGCAGATGGCCATGCCTCAATTTGCAAATACGGTCTCCACATGACAAAGGTCATATCATCTAGCACATGCTATCTGTACTTAGTGCGACCCATATGAACCTATGTAAGGTACCCATAATATCTTTAGATAAGCGACTCCTATGGCTGTCTCTCCTCTGTACAAATCAATCTGCATATGGGAATATGTTCCCATGCCCAAATTTGTAATACAAGGTTACCAAAAGAAAATGTCTTCCCCTCATGGTAGACGATCTCATGCATCTCAAAGAACATATGTGCTAATAAATGTTGACCCCATCCAAGCTTAGCAGGACTCACCATCAGACGTCCAACCATCGGGGCCCATCCCATAAGAAGACTGTTCTACTGATGGTCGGACATGATGATCCCTCTGATCATCCCAGCTATAATGCACTCTAATCGGTGGAACACTCCATACCTCTGAATAAGTGTCTCCCACAATATCTGATGTGTTATCTGCTCATCAACACCAAATAATGTATGAAATGCATGTAATTTGATATTACTCGCACTGATATAATCTTGGCACAGGCCATGAAAAGGTATCTTGGGGATATTGTAGACATGCTCAGGTGTAACAGTGATCTGCCCTATCAGGAGATGGAATATCTGCAACTCTGAATGAAAATGCTCTATCAAGGCAGTCAGAAGGCCATGGTTTACCCTAATATTAGGTAATTGGATCAAGAACTCAAAATTGTAGGTTGCTAGATGGACTCTCATGGAGTCGTTCAGTGACAAAAAGAGTCTCTATGTAGCAGGGTGTGAGATGCAAACATGAACATCTGAGTAATGGACCTAGAAAACACAAAAATGGGACACCCTATAAGTAATTTACTCAAAAATCAAACTAAAGGAACAAAAAATGAGAAATTGAATACTTCAAAAGGTGCATTAAAGGCTACCAAAATCAGCTACGAAATTAAAAAATTTTAAAATTTGGCTTAAGGGCTTCAAAAATAGTTGTTGTTTTCCATACGATAATTTAGTAAATTAAAAACTGGCATGAAGACTTGTACGAGTTTACACATCTTCCCATATGACATTTTATGGTCCTACGACATTGTACATGCTCTCACACAACACTTGAGGGACCTGATGAAATGTCATACAAAAAATGGGTCCCCTTCATATGAGTTACATATGTTTCCTACATGACATTCTACATGGGATTGAAAACTCATACGAGCCTAAAAAGACTGTTGTACGAGTTTCAATTTCAATTCACAGAGAGGCACAAAAGTCCACTTACCAGATTACCGTACTGTGGAGGTCTCCGGTATCGTCAGCTACTCTCGAATTGGTGAGAGGAGATAGGAACCTTCATTTTTGCACAGAGGGCTCCACAAGGTTTATAAAAGTCAAAGGTGAAAATGATTTGAAAATGACCCTTTTGGGCCTTATATAGGTTTTTGACCTAACTTTTAAAGTGCTCCATTTTACGTGAAAATTGTACCCCTAGCTAATTTTGACATTCTGAACCCATTTTCAGGATCAAAATCAAAATCTAAGATTGTTTATATTGTCAAAATTGTGATTTAAAATTTTCAGATAGGACGACCAACTACTTGCATAATCAACCTTCAAAAATTCAAAGGAATCCAATATTCAACTTAACTGATTATCTAACATAACACTTCATATTTCAACTTGGTCAACCATGGTCACTTCATGGTCAAATCTAGTCAAACTTGGTCAAAAGGACCTCCAAACGATACAAAACCTGTCTCCAAATTTGTGTAACCACTTATAAATTTGATTACATCACGTCTAAACTATTTCATGTTGGCTTCTTGCCAGATTTCAATTTTCATCCCGAAGGGGGCATGGCATTGGACATCATTAATCAAATTTGTCAAATCAAATCTTTCTTTCGGTAATCAAAACAACAACCACGTCTAGTTGTTGATTCATCAAAAGACCTCGTCACTTAGGGCACATCGCTTGGGGCATATTAGATTCATCAAAATTCATATCAATCTGGTATTCTCTTTATCTTGGGCACTGTATTAGCTCTTCGTAACCATTGGTTTAGTCATGTTATTTCCTTGATTCTTCATAACTGAAGGGTTCAGATTTGGCATCCTTTCGATTCCTTTGGACAATCAGGTCTAGAGCAAGGGACAATCACTTCCTCGTAATCATAGGTTCAGAATCAGGCATTTTAGCACTTCTTCGTAATCCTTGGTTCATTGTTGATACTATTAACATCATCTCGATTCTTTGCTCAATCATAACCTGAATCACAATTTTCAAATCTCTCAATCAGTTTCTGTCTCAAAATCGATTAACCTTTTAGGATCGATTTCTCCACCATATAATTGAGTCCGCATCATCATCATAAATAGATTAATCTTTGAACCACTGCACTTCACACAGTCATTCAAAGAGGGGCAAAATGTAATACCCCAAAAATGGGCTATAGGACCATTGACCTCCTACATTAATAAATCGATTGAAATTGACATAAAATTCCTAACCTAAGGCACATTGGCACATCAAATTATCAAAACCCTAATCGATTCTATCTAAATTCTACATCGGGGAATATTCCTAAATATTCCTAATTTATCCTAATTATCTTTAATTAAATATTATTTGGCAATAAATGATATTATTTTATTTATCCTAAATTTAATTAATTAAATATGTCAAATATTTGATTAATTAAATTTAATTCTGCCACTTAATTCTTTAGTTAGATTTAATTATATTTATTCCTAATTAATATTATTTTTATTTGACAATAAATCAAATTTGCTAAAAATAATCAATTAAACATTTATTTAATTGATTAAATCAAATTGTCAAATTTAATGATATAGTTTTGGATAAAGTTTGATTAAATAATTGATTAACCCATAAATTAGTTATTTTTAGTCAAAAATCAGTTAAGTTGAGAATAAATCACTTAGAATATTAAAAAAATTCATAAGTATCCATGCACATTTAGAAAAGCAGTTAAAACTCTAAATCAACAAATCAATTCAATTTGTTAACTTTTCCAACTCAACATGTGATTGTGAGATGAAAAAGTGATCTGAACTCCTGATTTGAGTTAAAAAGTTGTTTTGCATGATTTTATGAGTTAACTCTTTCTGATTTTCTGATAACTCAACAATCAATTTGAGTTCATTAGGGAGAGATTTTTCACTTTTTCCATGCATTCTCAAACTCTGGATTTCTATATAAACGAGGCTCAGTCCTTCTCAAATGATCCTTCAACCTACGAATTTGGAGAATCTAGCTTGTGTGATCTAGTGATTTGTGACATTGAGCTATTTCTTGGATTCTTGTTTTCATTCATTTTTCATAGCAATTCCATATCATTGATAGATTAGATTGCATTCATTTCAATTCATTTTTAGATCAATTCTCATATAGGTTTTCATAAATATTGCATAGAAAATTTAAAAAATAGATTAATTTGCATTCATCTTTCATCATTAAATCCTTAGTTTAGGTGTTGCATTGTCACTGATCTTAGTCTAATTCTGAGAATACCATACTCGCACTTACTAGAAGATAGTAAATTGTCTAGTTAGCAATATTTGTTTATTTGTAGATTTTTTGATTTGCTAACCTCTAATGTTTTACTAAAGTGTTGTGTCTCTAGCTAGGTACAATTTTCACACACACAACATACTCCTCTTCATCCATCATTTTGTTGTACTCTTCCTCTTTAGAGAAGTTTCTATCAAGTTGTTCCTCCTCTATATAACAGTAATGAGGGATGACAGAGAAGGAAAACAATTAGAATTCTCATTAATTAATATAAGGAGCCTCTCGCAGAGGATTGGATTCTTAACAAGATTTTTCCTATGGTTCTTAATGTTGGAATTCTAGGAGGACAATATGTAGAACAAAAATGAAACCCTAATGTGATGCCTAAAATGGTTGAGGAGCTCAAAGAAGTGGCCAAAAGCCCTAGTAAACTACTTGTCCAAGATGATATACTCTATAATGACCATTAAAACATTCCTCCACACAAAATTTATATTCAATGATTCATAGCTACTATTTGAAACCCTTACTAGGTCCTCCCTTTCCTTCTTTGATTTAGCGAGTTTCTTGATAGATAGGTCATAATACTTCCTATATATGTAGATATTTCATCCCTCCATAGACAATCTTATAACTTGAGAAATGAGATTATCATCTATGAGCACATTCCTCCTAAAAAGGGTTATTTTCCATTCCTTCCACCATTTGGTGAAAATCTCTATAACTTTTGGACCCCAACTATGAGGCCTTTCGATGTAGGGGTAAGACCACCCTTCACTAGAAGCCTTCAAATAGTGGCATCTCTCATCAAATCATCACAATCAATCATCTCTACTCATTAAGGTAGTCTTTTCACGTTTGAGAAGAAAATATGTTGTTCAATCTTATCAAGAGGGCCCTTGTTCTATTCCTTGTTTATTTCTTTGTGGGGGCTCACTGTAGAGAAAGAAGTGGTGATGCAAAATAGAAACAAACAAAATTTATGAACAATTGAATTGATTCACAAATGGAGATCTTTCTCCCAACTCACCTATCATTTTGGTGACAATAAGTTATGCACACAAGCACACATTCTTTGAAAATGATACTTTCGTAGTGCATCTAATAGGCTAGTTTCATTTTGTACCCTGGATATCACAAAAAGAATAACTAAAAACCAAAAAAATTCCATTGATATGACTGAATTGGGTTTCCTTCACAATTATGGTCCAGTCCTAATAGGTCTCAAATTTGAGGATTTTCTACATAACTTTTTATATAGGGATATTTGATACATAAAATGGACAATTTGAGATACCCATTTAGAAGATAAACAACATGTATTAGACTCACCACATGATGTTTTGAAAAACTTCCCTTAAAATTGGATTGTTCCCCAAATTCTAGGCCTAATTAGCCCTATTTTCCAAATTAACTACTTCAAAAACTCCCTTGGCTTAACAACCAACTATTCCACTACTTGGAATTCATCACAAAACTATAAAATTCAAGGCAACTCATTTATCTTTCCAACCATATAAGTTTTATATGTGGGTATGTGTAGGATCATGGTATGCCAAACTAGGCCCTTAAGTGGCAATGAAAATTCAAAAAATCAAGTTTAGGCAAGTTGACATAAAAAATTGAACAAGTTATAAATATTATATCAAAAATATGTAAGAAGAGAATATGTGGAAATTTGAATTTAGTTTCTAAGATACTAGACCTTTTCTGAAAAACAATTATTCTATATGTTGAAAATTTCAAATTTCAAAGTAGTAGTATGAAAATTTCAGGAAAAAATAAGAAGTAGATGTATGTCTGACCACCTTAAACTCAATCAAATGATAAATTATTTTTACAAGATTCTAGATATAAGGAGTAGACTCATGTCTGGATGTGACACATGTTTTTTTGTAATTTATGTCCAAGTAAATAATTAATTATTATTTTTCTTCTACAACTTTTCTAGAATACAAAAACTCTCGTGTCTGACCATGTTAACTTAGTCTAAAATTTATCAAATTGAAAACTTTTTAAATTTTTCTTGTAGTAGGAAAATCATAGAATGTGACTCATATTTTGGATTGCAAAAATGTTATACAATTTGAAAATTATAGCTATTTTTCTATAATTTTATCAATCAGGACTAGAAAGATAACAAGTAGGTGTATGTCTGACCACATTAAACAAAATCAAATGATAATATTTTTTTATAAGATTCTAGATAACAATAGTAGACTTATGTCTGGATGTGATGTATATTTTTAATATTTTTTTTCCAATTAAATAATTAATTATGATTTTTTGCTACAAATTTTCCTGAATATAAAAACTCTCATGTCTAACCACCTTAACTTAGTCTAAAATTCATCAAATTGAAATAATTATTTATTATTATTGTATCAGGTGAAGCATAGAATGTGATGTATATTTTAGATTTCAAAAATATTATATTATTTTAAAGTTATAGTTATTTTTCAAAGAGTCTATCAATCAGGACTTCTTTTTTAGATTGCCACTTTTTGGTACACCATGATCCTACACATACCCATGTATAGCATTTTGTACCATGCCATACCAAACAAAATAGAAAACTATTTGTAGAAAAAAATAACACATGAAACTAGTATGTAATGGTTTCAAAATAAGTTTTCTTTCATTCCCAATCTTCTCAACCACCAAATTCAAATTGGGAGGCCACATTTATGCCTTTGAAACCAATTCCAATTTTTAAAACCAACCAAATTTCCTCATTTACAATTATGACTCTTCATAGTCCATGTTTTTGCATTTTACAATATTGACAACATTTTACAAAATTAAAAACTTATGCAACTTGATAGTCCAACCTCTATTGTGACCTAATATGGACTTAAAACCACATGGCATGGTCTTAAATGATCTTATTACATCATATCTACAAAACAAAAACAAAAAAATCAAAATTTTAACATCATATACATGAATGTGCTCTTGGGGCACTCTTGCATCAGGACCTTTTGTTATCCTTCTTTGGTTTCTTCTCTCTTAGATCCTTTTGAGGTAGAGTTTTATCCTATGGAGATGGATACCATTGTTTTGGATGAGATCAAGAATGTGTTTTTGTATCAGTCATCTTCCTCCACTATTTGTCCCTTTGAAATGGATGCTTCTCCTATTAAGGTGGAGAATCTTGGGTGGGATATATGGTGCACTTCTCTATTAGTTAGTTTATAGGAACCTTGGAAAACCCTTGTTTCTTTCTCAAGGTTGAAAGAGACTTTAAAAAATCATCTATTTCGATGTGAAGGGATTCAAATGCTTGTTGTAAGTAGCTTGAGCTTTTTATTGTTTGTTTCTCTAGACTAGTGAGTTATTATTATAGTTTGGGCTACTATTTGTATATGCTTTGTCCATTGTAACTACTTAGTTGAGGGTTCCAAATCCCTTTATAATCTATTGTTCATAGTTTTGGGCCCCTCTTAAAACCTATTTGTACCTTAATAAAAAACACAAATACCAGTTAAATTTT
The DNA here is from genome assembly GCA_027943335.1 of Chamaecyparis obtusa. Classification (NCBI taxonomy): domain Eukaryota; kingdom Viridiplantae; phylum Streptophyta; class Pinopsida; order Cupressales; family Cupressaceae; genus Chamaecyparis; species Chamaecyparis obtusa. The sequence goes on along the minus strand of BSBK01000935.1, from coordinate 296,580 downwards.
AGAAGTAAGAAAAAATAGAGGAATATAATTAACCCCATTTGATGTAATATGTTAATATGTGCATTTCACTATGTGTCACATTATTTGAAATGCACATTTTCTCAAAAGAGAACTAGACATGTTTCAATTATTGATAGGAAGCATTAATGATGTTTCTATAGATATATCAAATAAGATTACATTATCTTAATTATGATAGAGGATTAGCAAATTTTTATGTTATGACAAGGAATTTGTTTTATGTTATGATATAGCTTTTTATTTTTATTTTTATGTTATCTCAAGTTTTCGAGGGAGAGTGGATCTACCATAGGAAGATGTCACTAATACCAAAAATAAGCAAGTTATAGAAGATATACTTCCATTTAAGAAGAACTCTCTAGTTTTCTAATATTTTTTCCAATCTTGGTCTTTGGAATGATTGATCTTTGATTTTAAAATGATTTTCTAATTCTATGTATTATTTCTTTTATACGTCGATTACTAAGATTTATATTTTTTATCGAAAGTTTCCCAATAGCTTAATTTATATTTCTAATTCTTTAATAGATAAGATTAAGAACAACTTGTACACTATCTATTTGATCTCTAACCAATATTAGGCTAATATCTACTTAATAGAAATATCAAATTTTCTTGATCATCAAGTGAAGCCATTGGCTTATTTAAATTGAAACGTTATAGGTATTATCTACCTTGGAGATGGTAGTTACATGAAAAGGATATAATATACTTATCTATCTCAATGTAGACTAGTGAATGTACTACAATATCGAGGAGATAGTTTTCATAAAGTTGCATTTGTAAGGGTGCTCTATTTAGAAGGTTGTATTGGAAGAAACATCTGGCCGATCTGCTCGTAATTTCATTCCAGCCTAAGTTATTTCAAAAACTAACTTTTTAATAGTTAAAATTCTCGATTCTATAGGATGTCTCAAGTGCTTTATGCATTTGTGTCTTATGTGCCCTAATTTATCACTCAAGGCAAATTGCTACTATACAAAGCTCTCAAAGCAGTCGTCGCTATTCATACATGGCAGCGAGTTGATCTAAATCCTAGGAGACATACATATAACAACAATCTACATGGTTTGAATTTAGATGTATGATAAACAGAAGCATCATTAAATAGTGATTTATAAATGACAAATACTATTCAAACAGTGAAGCTTTGAGAAGAAAAGTGATGTTTGCATCGCACTCATTACAATTCCTTTCCATAACTTTCAAGCGGAAAGCCTGAGTCATCTATGAGGCATTTTGTCAAAGAGTTCACATGCGCTTGCCTGTACAGTTACCATACATGTCTGCAAATCTGACACAAAGCCTCCAAAAGGAGCTGAAAATACGGTGGCTAATACGAAACTGATTCGTTGAACATGGTGAAATACTTTATTACATGGCGACAAATGTGAGACACTTCAACGTTTTTTTTGGGTTTATCAACTTGCATTCTCAAGAACGTACTTTCCTGAAAAGAAAATAATTCTGCTCTTTCATAGCTAACTGGTGATTTGCATTTGCTACACGAACAGCTTTCATATTCACAATACAATGTCTGATGATGCATGTGTGCAGGCATTGAAATTATAATGAAATGTAATGTGAGTGTAAAGCACATCATAAAATAATCCACAATGCCATCTCATGTTTACTAGTTACACTTATAGTAATTAACATTTCATATATATATGAAACTTTTAGTAATATCTTCTCACGGATATATATAAAGTACAACGTAACATGGTAATTCAAGATATTCAAGTTGGATGGAAGGTCTTTTATTTATAGTCATTTCATTAGAGAAATCAATAATCAAGATGTACTAGTTAAGGAATGGTAGGATTTAGAAAAGAAAACTAAAGTCGGGGACTGAAGTGGTAGGCACCTGACAAGAGTTTTATATGGTGTAAGAGGTAGGTGTGCTGAATAGAGGATAAATAATTAATCTAAACTCTTGAGAACAGGAGATTCAACAATTGTCAAAAGGAAATTTATGAAGTTAAATAATTTTTACAAATGAAGAAGATAATATTAAATATGCTATAAATGTTTTATAATAGCTGAGACTAACAAGCCACTTTGAGGAGACAAACTTCAACATATATCAAGTGAGAACACACTTGACAATTTGATAATAAAAAAAGATTCATCGTCTCTTATGTATACCTTATTTATGCTTCACATATCACTCGTGCTAACCTAAATATGACTGTATAGGCCCAAGGCTGAACTAAGTAATTGAAAAATAATATAATAATGATAGTCTAACTTAATAAGGGCATCTAGAATTAAGGGCATAGCATGTTCCACATCTTCAAAGATACACTATCACCAATGCTAACTAAATGCCTATTCTTATGAATGAACTATACATCTTTCCATGTCACATCGACAACGAGTAGATTATTTCGTTGAATGAGATATTCATTTAGTGTTCTTTTATTTAACCTCTTTCTACATGTCCAATGAGTGAAATTTGGTTCTAATATGATTCCTCCTTATTTATCAAGTTCTTGTAATATTATTTGTGTGGGAATGTTTTTCCCTATTACATTTCTTAAATAGGAAACATGAAAGCTTTTGTGTATCTTCATTTTTGGTGGTAACCCAAGATTGTTGGCTACACTACTCATCTTTTGCATGACCTAGTATGGTTATAATATTTTGGTGAAAACATACATTTCTTTGTCGATTTCTTCAATGATATTTTTTTATCAAGTTCTAATTTCAAGAATACCGAATCCACAACTAAAATAATGATTTAACTGTGATGTTGATTTCCATTATGGTGCATTCAATTTTGTGCCATTGTTAAATCCTCTTCACATCCTAAAATTACTTATTGTTGATGAATTGCATGCTCGTCTGCAACTCTTTGTGACAACCTCAATGATGATGTGATCTAGGGAAACTCATACCCATATAGTGTCTAAAAAGGATACATTTTTTTATGAAATATGGAAGGAAGTAGTAGAACACCATTCCACTAGTGGTAGCCAAAATCTGCCCATTCAGCTTTCTTATCTATAGGGAAATGTTTTAGATAACCTTCCAAACACTTATTAACAACCTCAATTTTACTACATATGAGAGTTAGGATGGTATGAAGAATTATGAGTCAATTGAGCTCTAAAATATGAGAATAAATTTTACCAAAAGTTACTTTTAAAGATGGGATCATAGTCACTAATAAAAACCTTAGGAATATCATGTAACTTTTGTTTAGCCTCCAAAAAAATTTCACTATATTTTCCATAGAAAATGTGATAATACAATAAAATACACATATTTAGTGAGCTTGTTGACTACTTAGACAAAATAAGATTCTTATTATAGATCTTGGGAGACTTGTGATGAAACTTGTGATGAACTCTTTCCAACACTAGCCATGAATAACTAAGGGTTGTAGGAGATAGGGCATCATGACTATCTCCCCTTAATTTTTTCAAAAAATATTCATCCTTCAATTTTTTAATGTCCCTTTTAGCCTTTCCAAAAAGAAGTCTTTCTTGACTTGATTATATAGCTTATAAAATCCTAGATGATGACCTATTGGAGACTCATGCTCTGTGATAATATTCTTTAGTAATAGGCATAAAAATTTAAATATTTCAACTTCCATGGTAACATTGATGGTATAGAAAGAATATAATTTCAAGGAGATTTCCTTGATAACTCATACCATTGGAACTTGATTCCCTTTTAATTGCATTTTCCTTTTCATCAAGATTCCATACTCTAATTCCTATGAATCCCAAATTTATTTTGGCATCATAGTGGTGTGCACCAAAGTCCATTATAGAATTATGTAACAACTTATCACCCACAATAAGGGTCGAATTGGAAGAGGTGGGCTTAAATCTACTTTCTTTTTCCTTAGAACGTATGAGTACATTTTCCTATTGTGATTGTATACCTCTCCCTATTTTCTTCACCTTATCCCAATTCAAATCTTGAGCCTAATTAAATAGATGCTATCTTCTCTTAATTTTCTAATGCATCCCACAATTTAGAGTCTTATGTTTGGAAATGAATGGGATGTCCCACAAAGATACATTAGCTCAAGAATTTTTTAATTTATATACTACATTTAGTGACCCTTGGGAAATCTGAAGTGCATATGAACAATTTTTTATATAAGATGACATGAATACGAATCATTTTCTATATTATTTTTTCCCACAACTAGTTCAATGTTTGCAAATTAGGCATGTTCACTTGTAATATAGTGAGGATTTGAATTATCTATCTATAATTTTAGGTTTGGTTTGGTCTTGAGATTCCTTGTGATGGATTCCACTTATAATTTAGTCTTCCTCCATGATAATTTTGATAAGTGGGATGAGAGCATGTGGTTTGCTAACTTTTAAGATGAATGATCTCACTTGAAAATCTCCTTAGGATGCTTTTGATGTCACTTATTTCTATGATTGAGGATGATGAATTTGAAGTCATTGCCAGGGTAGCAAGATATAAATATATTGAAGGGTTGGTTTACTAGGCACTTGGAATCTATTTTATAGGTGGTATGCAGAATTTTGTAAATATAGAGATAGGTGTTGTAAGTGATGATTTCTCAACATCTATCAAGTAATTCTTGACCTTTATAATCAAATCATTTTCCTTCAAGGGTATCTAACCCCAAGCAACTAGATCGCCATAGCTATGGATACAAATATTTAGGTAAAAGAAAATTTCTATACTTGTGGTGGAAAGCCATTGTTAGGATCATCTTTTAGGTCTTTAGAAACCTTGTTTTGAAATCTGTAATAACCTCTTTTAGGGTGCTTTTGATTGTAGTCAATTTTTTTAGTAGAAAAAATTGGTCTCCCTCTTATTGAGTCTATTGAAGGGTCTATCACCCAATTGATCCCATATGACAATTGAATTAGACGATAAAGATTGATACCTCCTAAGATAGTTCCCCTTAAAATATATGGAAATCAATCAAAGTGCAACATTTTGTTGAGTGTTATGATGCAAAGTACAAACATCTACCACATCCTATAGTGTTATGTACGAGGTTTAAAATCTTCCCTAGTAGACTTAGTGAGTGCTTGAAATACATTAGCCAACATGGGATCCCAGACATCTAGAACTATTGGGGAAATGAGCAAATCGCTAGTATTCCATGACAAAAAGTTTGTTTGTGGTCATCGAAGTGCCATAAGTGCCTGCAATGGTGTTTACAGTTCGTTAGGCCCAATTTCTCTTTGTTAGGTGATCATTACCAAAGGTGGTAACAGAATATGTGGATTTATGTTATTTATGATCTCGTAATGAATCCTTGGTTCATACAACCTAGCTTTTTATTCGAGAAGTAAAATTTGTCCCACGGAGAATGCTAGAAAATTTGTATATCTCTAAAGCATGGACCAAAGAAATCAAAGTCTAGAGTTCAGAGACATTGAGATTCGATCTAAGAAACAACCTCTTATTTTAAATAAATTAGATCTTCTGAATATTTAAGTTTGAAAAGAGAGAGAAATACTTGAAAAAATACTAAATTTAACATATATCACGATCTAAGCCGATACGCCAAAGTTTAAACCAGTTTCCCGTTATACACAGCGTAATGCAGTTCGTAATGACTCAATCAATTCATGAAGATTTTAAAAGAGAGCATGCATTAATTGAAATCCCAAGATATACACCATTAAGAATTGAAAAGGCTAAAACTAAGAAAATAGAGAAAAAATATTTCCAGATAAACTGACCACAAACTGCGACACACTGCTCATTATTAGGGGGAGAAAAAATTACAAAAGGCGATTATGGCATAGTCGTAAAATATTCATATCCCCCCTTAATAGGCACCCACTAAGGCTTTTTGGAAGAAATGTTAATATTCTCTCAGAAAAACTAAAAAGATATAAAACTCCCATTATATTAAGGAAGAATGATTTGTATTGCAATGTTAAAATCTGCTTCTGTCTTTTTGGTTGTGGATTCAGGAAGAATTTTTGTTCTTAAATTCTATTTTATTAACAAAAGTTCAGTGAATTCGGTTACTTTAAATTCAAAAGAAAAACAATAGTCATCTAATAGACACCTTCATTTCACAGTCATGGAATAAATTAATAATGTGGCTGGAGCTTGGTCGGGTGGTTGTTAATTGTGGATGAAAATTGCAGTCGAACACAGCCTTCACCATTGACTGGAACTGTTGGTTACACCTTTCTAAATAGTGGGATGCATTTGGTTCAAGTTGCAAACAAAAGAGACCATTGTCACATCTCTAAATAAGTGTAATATCCTCCCTTTCTCCCTAGTCCCATTGTGTTGCCATGTTTCTTGCTATGTTTCCACACACGAAACTCTTACTTGCTAACGACCCTGGTTGTTTCGATAAATAATGCACCCTTGTGGTGCATTCTCCATGACTAGCTCCAAAAAAATTGTGTCTATGTGAAAAGTGGCACATTGTGGAGTGATCCTCATTTAAAAACTTTCTTGGGATTTTACTTTTACTCATAACATGCTAGGCCACCCGTGGCTCACTGCCACTATATAAAGGAAGCTAAGCACTTCTAATATTGAAGGAAATGTATTCTAAAGGAACTTTTTTTATCAATCCAAAATCAATACAAAATCAACCATAAGCCACTCAAAAAGAAGATTGTCTACCTTTGATTAAAAATTTACATTGCTCGTATCAATGGCTTTAGGAGGGACCCACAACATATACATTTTTTCATATTTAATGATTTGTAAACAATGAGAATTCCTAGTGCATTAGATGGTACCTCGAACGTCCTGTAGCCATTACATAAAATTCTACATCACAAGTTGCATAGTTCATTCCTACCTCAATCTATTTTTTTTGAAAGAAAATTATGGGTTTACCTTCTTGATGGAGCATAGTTCCAATGTCTACTTGTTAGGCATGACATTCTACTTCAAATATCTTATCAAAATTTGGTACTGGTAATGGTAATACAAGATATTGTGTTACATTTATTTCATTTCGTACTTGAAAGTATCTCATCTTCATTAGTCCATACAAATTTTTCTTTGGAATATTTTTTTTATGAGTGCTGCAATATTACTTAAATTACAAATGTTTTTTCATAGACTATAAAGAACCCATTGAAACTATTTACTATCTATTATGGTACTTTGAATAAGGCATTCTATAATTATTGTAATCATTGTTACATTTGTCTTGACACCATCTACCAAGATGGTGAGGTGCAAAGATATTGAACTCTCTTGTATGAACCTACATTTCTTCAAGATTTACATAGAGTTTTTCTTTCATTGGCACACCTAAAATGATTCTTGACTATTGTGTGAGTGTTTTTCTTTTCACTTAATACAAATGAGAATATTATTAAAATAAAATGCTATAAACTTTCCAATGCAAGATTAGAGAATTGTATTCATTGGCCACATAAAGGTATTAGGTACACATTAGATAAGCCAAATGGCATAACCATCCAATCATATAAACCATCTCTTATTTTAAAGGTAGTCTTTTACTCATCTCCTTCTCATATTTAGATTTAGCAATAAACACATTGTCCATCAATGTGCTAATATATGTGGCTCATACAACGACATCCATCATGTCATATAGACACTCATTATAGAAGACTAATACGTGATGATGATCTTTCTGATTTATTTGGTATTTGTACACATCATCTATGTCCAATCCTTATTTGGATTTAACTATGTTGGTAAACCATCTAGACTCATGGTTCATCTCACCACACCATTATGTATTAGATTTGGATTTATTTTTTTAGCTCTACATGTTGTGTAGAAGTCATCATATAAGCTGATTTATTGCATAGAGTTTTCCTTGGAATTAAATTAATATGATTTTGAATATCTCTCTTAATCTAGTCTCTATAATCATATAACTCTTATATCTACAAAATATCCTAGTAATTTTGATGCTTTAGGGGGCATTCACATATGTTCACTTTCTACTTGTTGCACTACCAATGCACAACATTACACTATCACCTTCATTCTTTGAAAGATTATCTTTTAAACTATATAGCCTCACATCTTCCTTCATCATCAAGAAGCAACAAAATTACTATAGAATTGTCATCCCAAAATATGTATTTTCTTTCTCTTTATCATGTATAACTTTCCTATCATACTTTCATGGCCTACCCACTAACATATGGTATGCATTCGTTAGAATAACATCAAACCATATCTCATCTTTATGGATCTCTCCTATGGAAAAACTAATTAAATGTATCTTTCTCAATAGTAACTTCATTTCCCTTTTCAATCAATGCAATATTGTAGGGATGAGGATTTTCTTTAGAATTCAAGTATAATCCATATAACATTTACCTAGAAACCATACTACCTCCATGAACTATAACTTGACATACCTTACCTAGTAAATTACATCTACTTTAGAAGCTATTGGTTTGAAGCCAATAATAATAATAAATTTTAATAACATGTTCTCTCTCTCTCCTTCTCTAGTATTTTCATTTATCTTCTCATCATGAGATGTTCTCCAACGTCTAGTTAAAGGTCTCTAGTTTTATTCCTTGTGGACTATTTTTTCTTGATGTAAATTAAAATTTGGTGTCATTTGTAGATTTATATCTTTCATTTTATGATTTGAACATTCAAATATGTTGTGACCCTCTTATTCAAGCCTATAACAAGTAAACAACCTTCTTTATTTTTCCCACCCTTTGATGATGTCATCACCTTCACCCTTCTGATATATATACCTATTTTTTATTTTAAGGATATTGTTTTTTATTGTACAAAAAAATAGGTTTTAAAGGGGACCCGAAACCCTATACAAGCTAGAGAAAAAATGTTTTAGCATTTAAGCATACTAAAGAGAAACTGGACTGGGACCCAGTCTACCATAACCAAAACCCACAGAAACAACCTCAAAACCAAAAACCAGCAAAAAAATCAACAACCAAGGAGAACCAAAAAAGAAAAGGCCAGCACCAGGGACCCAGGGCACTAAGAAAACTCTTTACGAGTTTCATCTGCTTCCTTCTTCACCTTAGAGACCTTCTTTATAGCAGCATTGAAGTCAGAGATCTCCTAGATTCTTTCTTGGATCTTTCTCCTTTTCCCAGACTTGGTACGTTTACCTGGGCCCTCCTCTTCCAAGTCCTCAATATCCTCCTTAGGTTTCTTGTTGGGGGAGCCAGTGTCCATCTCCGCTTTGATGGTCAAAAAATAGTCCATGGTAGAACCCATGAACAGATTATTATCCTGCATGTGTTTCTTCATGGCATTCTCCAGCGTATCCATTCTAACTTGCATTTCTTGCACTTTCTTGTCCATGTCTTTCTCATGTTGCCATCCATAATGTTCGAACCAGACTCCAACCTTTCCTACAAGGAATCCACTTTAGCAAAAATGGAATGACATTTTAAATTCAAATTCATTATTTCCTGAAATACTCATTTTAATAATCGAAATGAATACATGGAACCAACCTTAGTAGTATGGATAACCCTAAAGAGGGGGTCAATTTTGTCATCCATATCCTCTTTGAGCAGTTGAACATTCCATTCTTGCTTATCCATAGTTTTAATAAAGGGGATGTTCTAATAATTGACATGAACATTCACTTTCTCCACCCTAGGGGAAGCCATCTCTGCATTAGGGGAAATATTCTCCGCATCCATGCAATCCTTCTGAATATCTGAATTGACCTCCATGATCACCTCTAGCTTAGGGGAGATGGGCACGTCATGTTCTTCAGAACTATCATACTCCACCAAGATGGGCACCTGTTCACCACCAACATCCTCCACATTCTTTTCATCCTCATTATTATTCTTGATCCTAGAGGCATTCCACACCTCCATAGTACCAGTAGCTTCCTCTTCCATATTTTCATTATCCCCAAAAGCCGTGTTCGAAACCGAGGTCGAAGAATCACTATCTTCCTCGGTCAAATCAGTTGTGTCTTCATAACCACCCACACTTTTAGCAATGGTATCTGTTTCCATACTAGCATCATTTTCTTTTTTTAATTTTTTTCCTAAAGGACTCCCCTCTTTAACAAAAGTCTCCCTAATGTGTTTCTTAGCCAAACCAAAGGTTTTGGGTTAAGGATATTGTTAAGAATATGTTCATTTCTCTAGTCCATAGGATAAATCCCCATTTCCACAATTCAAAGAACCTTAGAAAGGTGATGATTCAATCATTTTTTCTCTATTTCTTTTAAATTATATCTTTTTTCTACCTTTAGTGTTTATTGAGAAGCATCTTCAATACTACAAACCCTATGCATGCTTGAACCATATTGAATAGATAATTTTTTACCATTATACATACCTTACATCCATCATCTCATTAGTTCTTTCAATGTTCGACCCAACTAGATAGTCTATACAAATCAATTCTATAATCTTCCATGGTAGAGGGATTTGATTTTAGGTTTTAAATTATGTATATCTCTATACAGACTGTCCTGCGTTTGTGCATTGAAGTTCTTTTGCCATGGGTTGGAGTGTTCTTTTCTTTAAGGGCCTTATCTTCTTGATCATGAACTAAAGTTACCCCGAACATTTGTTAGGCTCTTGAAATTTTGAGGAACGTGCAAGGAGTCTCTCTAGCCAAAAACTCCACATTGCAGCAATGTGTCCCAATATTTTTTAGATGGAATGTTGCTCAATTGCACAGAATGGGGAATACTTGTGCTACCAGGTTTTGACTCCACCTAGACACACGTCAAGTGGATCAAGGTTGTCAGGTGAGAGTGCTTCATGGTTGTTCGTCTAATAGCCTTAAGTGATGATTTCTTTAGGTGGTGGTTCAACCCACATGGGCTTTTTATTAGAAGGGAATTTTTATGGTCACAAGTTTGGGGCTATTTAGGGGGTGGTAGTTTTTCTCTAAGGAGGTTGGAATTTTTAGTTTTTGAGAAAACTGATAATTTTTCCAAATGAATATTTACTTCTATTATAATTTGAGGATATGATATTTGTAAACTTTACTACTGACTACATCAATGTTAATTGGAATTTTATTTTGCTTTATTGAGCGTTTTTAGTTTTGGTAGATTTTAAATAGACTAGTGATCTATGTCAATTTGAATATTCATTATCTTATAATACTCTAGCATTTTTTAGTTGAAATTACTTCTTAGTGATGGACCATGTTCATAACTAACTCTTCTAGTTGAAATTAATTAAATGCAAAAGTGTTCCATGTCTATAAGGTTACCAGAAGTGAATAGATGAATGAGTTATTGCACTTGAATAATTTATTGTTTCTTGGCTTTTATAGATGCACCCATGAAATGATATGAATATTTAGATCTGTGTCTAGGATCTTATTTTTATGTTCTCATTTAAATAATAAAGGGATTGTGGTATATTATGCCAATTTAGAGGACAATATTCTCATCCAGATGTTATAGTTCTATCTTCACTGATGAAAGATTGTGAGTAAGTAGGAAAATGAATTGGTGCATTGCCTCTAGTTAATCTCATTTTTAGTTTCTATCTTTCCATTTCCCTTGTTCATGAAGAGACACCTCCTCAATCACAAATATTGTTATGAGTATTAGAAATATTGGTTCTACAATACTTAGACTTTTTCTAAGGGCTGTTATCATTCTGAAGTGCAAATTTTAGGATCAATGGTTCTATTTTTTGACATGGTGGGTGGGGATCAAACCATCATTGAGCCTAGTTGAAAGAAATTTTTAGAGTTTGAATAGTGGGAGCCAACTCATTCCACTAGTTGCTACTATCAATTGGGATGTCATCCTTGTGAATGCCTTGAAATGTCTACCTAAATTTACTAGTGAAGATGACAAATCCCCTATTGAACATATGAATGACATAGAAAATAGCTACATGGTACACCATATTACTAATAAAAATCTAGCCTTGCGGTTGTTGGTGGCATCTTTTAAAGGGAAATTACTTCATTGGTATAGATCCCTTCCGCCAAACTATATAGCTACCTGGGAAAACCTAGGCAACCTACTCTATAATCATTCCTATGAGAAAGGTGACCTCTCTTCCCTTGTAAAAGGCATAAAATCCTTTGCTACATGCAGTATTTTCTACCTGCGCCTACTTGGTTTTCTTAGTACAATTGGAAATGGATACATGGAGATATTTTTCACTTTCTAGACATTCCTTTTGCCTTTCATGCCTCACTTGTGGAGTTTTAGAATGCAGTCCTAGCCAAGATTGAGAAAAAGATTCAATACTAGATTACTAAGACATTTTCCCTAGCTGGTAAATTCCAGATTTTTTCCAAGGTTTTGGCCGCCACCTGTGTTTATTATTCTTCTTGTTGGGATCCTTCCAAATCTTCCTATTTGAAGCTAGAGAAACTACTTCGTTATTTTATTTTGGCTTTTGGAGTTGATAATCATGGGTTTCATAAAGTCACCAGGGAGTATTGCTATCATCCCAAGACTCTAGAGGCCTTGGCCTTCTCTCTACCCAAAAGAAGGGAATTTCTCTATGTGCCAAATGGGGCATTCGTGCGTTAACTAGAGATGAAGCCTGGAAAGTTCTTCTCCGTCATTGCATCTCTTTTGGTTTTCTAGTTAATAGGCCTTCTTGGAAGGGGATTGGTTCTCAAACCCTTCTCATTACATCTGAACCCATGCATAACTAGGGCTCTTTTGTGTTCAAAATCATTTGGAAAGCCTGGGAATCCATTAAGCCTTGGCTTTGGTAGGTTGGAGATGGAAACTATGATGGGCTCTCTATGAACCAATAGAATTTGTGGTGGTTTCCCTTTTTTCTATTTATGGGGTTCCACTTTCTAAAATCTAGGGTTATAGTGTGTTGTGTTTCCATAAACGTGGTCCATCATAACACCTAAAGATCTATTTTCAAGAACTATTATGAGCCTCAAAATGTGGGAAGATATGCAAGTCCAGTTTCATCTGTCCCGCCTAGATTGAATTTTTTTTTCCTTGTTGGTTTCTGCCTTGCCTCCTCACCTACTTCACAAGTTAGGTTTTCAACCTATTAAGATGTGGTGGAAGGATTGGAAATGGCATCTTTGAACTCCTCTTATCAGCTATAAGCCAAAGATGGGATACCACTGGTTGGTGCCACGTTTTCCTATGGTCACCACTCTCAACTAGCTGTGGCACTTGTAGTCCACCTAGAAATCATGGAACTTAATATTTGACACTATCTCGACCACCAATACTAAGCCAAAGATTGCACACTTTTCTTAGTGTGTTCTTTTCCAGGGCTTACCCTTGGGTTCTCGAATCAAGCATTTAGGAGTTCCTAATCCTAGGTGTCCTTTTTGTGGGCAACTAGAGACATTTATTCATATCTTCTAGTTTTGTAGAAAAGATCAACATTATTGGAGTTGGATTCATGATTTTTTCAAACCATTCAAGCCTGATCCTTTTTCTTGGCTATAATTTTGTTGGGTGATTCACCTTGAATCCTCTTCAAATACACCTAGATTTGGCATGCTTTCAAGATGGAGATTCTGTTTACTCTTTGGAAAGATATGAATATTTTTATTTTCACTCATAGCTTTCTTGATATAAATGTTTCTTTGTACAGTAAAGCATGCATATGTAATAATGTGATGATGCAGATTCAAGTGCAGATGAACAAAGTTTCTCTTGAGGTGGCACACCTCCAGGAGCTTTTGAACCACTAGGGCAATGCCCCCGTGTACTGTGGCCAGGGTGCCTCTAGATTTTGCCTTGACTAACCATACTCCACTGCGTGGATGTCATGATGGTCGCAGCTTGTCCGTCCACCGGTCCCAGACTCCCTGGTCCTAGGCTCCCCGCTGCTCTCCAAGTAGTGGGTTTGACGGTCACCCCCGCCACTATACTTATCCATCGTGATGTGGCATAGGTCGGTCACCTCCTGCTCTTGCTGCCCCTGCTCCCTCTGCTAGTTGGCCCACTCTAGGTGGTGTTTCTTCATGGCCTTCTGCCACTTCTTATAAGTGGTTTCCTCACTTGGGTCTGACTATTTCACCTCCCAGGGTGGAGGAGGAGAAAGAGAAAGAAAAAGATGTTCTTGATGATGGATGGTATCTACTAGACCCACCTATGAACCCCAAGGGTGGTTGGGGTGATAAAAATGATAAATTTCATCCACCTACCTCAGCTGGAACTACTTTGGCTATTTGAGGTGGCTTTTTTTTATGAATAGCTATTTTGCCTTCTAGCTAGTGGTTGAGTGAACTCATGTGGGGTGATCTTGTATCCCCCGACCCCTTTTTTGTGAATATGTACTTTAATATTTTCAATTAATAGAAAAGGTTGTACTCATAAATTTAGAAAAATCTAAGACAGACAACTATAATTATAATGAGGACTAAACAAGAAATACAATCTTATAGATTAAATAGCATAAAAACTACATTGACTAAAATAAATATATTTCATAATGGACTTGATGAAATAGATTAGAAAAATAGAAAACATAAACATGCAATCATATTGAGTTGAAAAACTCAAGAAATACATCCAATAAAATAAATATACATTCCATAAAAGACTAGATGAAATAGAGTAGAAAAGAAATAAGCATAAAAATAAATAGAAAAGTTATAAACATAAAAATATAGTCATTTGCATTCAAATCATCATGATATGACAAAGAAACATTAATCACTAAATAATATTATTTTTATAAAGTAAAAAAGCTTTTAAAATTTTAAAATTGGAATTAGAAAACAAGTGAAAATTAACACAATTTTTTATTTTTTTTTAACTTATAGACTCATCATTTAATGTATAAAAATGGAATGCTTTTATGTACCAACGTTCTACGCTATTTTAGTTTATTCAATGATTTAAATATCCTGCTCTAGAATTCAAAGTTGGGCTTGGATTGATATTCAATAATTAAACATTTAATAAACAACAACAAATAAAAGATTAGAGATTTTACATATACCTATATTTTTGTCATTGGCATATAACTACAATTGACCATTGGGAACTCTCTGTGTAAATCTCATATTAGATTTTGGTTTTTATACCTTTTTAATCAATCACAAGACTTACAGTCGTCGTCACCTGCGCAGTCTTGATCTACCAAAAAAAATGGCCTTGAACTTTGAATATAATTCCAACTAAACATTCGAAGACTAGACTACAAAATAATGGTCGATGTCTAAATCAATACTGCAATTATGACCTTATTTATAAATGCATCTCACCGATCTATCTAACTGTAACTAATCTTTATCCCAATAAGTTTCAGAAATAAATAATCTTCTAAAAAAATGTTAACATTGATTTAATTGTATCATCATTCATTATGTGTTTTAAGATTTCTGGTAGACGACCTTATCATTGGGCCAAAAGTTGCTATAAGGTTTAAATGTTAGTCAATTCATAACAGTTTTAATGATCTCTGTACTTGTTTTCAGAAAAGATAAGCTTGATAAATTTACCCAACACGTATTCATGAATACAAGGTTACATGCAACTCTCCAAGAAGAGAGTGGTGTCAGAACATCTGCATTCAAACGGTGATGTGCACACCTGTGGCTAGCCAGCTCTCCAAGAAGAGAGTGGTGTCAGAATATGCGCATTCAAACGATCTTGTGCACACCTGTGGTTATCCAGCCATATATTTAGTAAAAAAAAACTAAGTATCTCTTTGATAAAATTTGCTAAATATATACCTGTATAGACGCTGTTATGTGCACTGCACTTCATTTATAAATAAAATCCACATAATTCTTTCTGTCTTTCCTATGATTTTCTCTGTGTTTGATGCTTAAGTATTCAAAACTAAATTTTAATCAAAAGATTTCTTTGCACTGCACTTCATTTTAATAATTAGCCCCACATAAGCCTTTCTCGATTTTCTTTGATTTTTTTGTCTGTTTGATGCTTTAAGTACCTAAAACTACATTCGCATTCAAACGATTTATTTGCACTGAACTTCATATAATCGAAAAATCACATAGTCATTTCTGGAATTCCTGTATTCTTTTGTGTCTCTGATGCTTAAGAACTGAAAACTACATTTGCATTCAAAAGATTGACCTGCACTGAACAACATTTTAGTAAAAACCCACATAATCCTTTCTGGCTTTCCTGTGCTTCTCCATGTATTTGATTCATAAGTACTGTAAACTACATTTCCTTTCAAAATATTTACCTGCACTTAACTTTATTTTAATAAATACCCACATAATCCTTTCTTGGTTTCCTATGTTTCTGTGCGTGTTAATGCTTAATCAGTCAAGAATCTTTTCAAATTCGGTAGCGTAAAATATTGCAGTTGCAGCTGTATCCAGGATGGAGATATGATTTGAAGTCAAAGTCATATGTCGAATAGACTATTTTAGGAAAGATTACACGTCGACAAAGAGCCCTCACAAGAGTTAGTGCTGAAGCACAACACCAGAGAGACTGTGTGAAAGAGAGAAATCGCCAAAAAGGCTAAAAGTTCATAAAGCCAGATATAATGGTAGGCACCGTCAGCATATCCTCTCTATCTGCCACAAATAAAGTGTAAACAGTTTTGACAAGTCATCTAAGGAAAGAGGGTTGCACTTGCACTTGCACAGACCCGTGAGAGTATTGAATTCTATTCCCCTACATTCAACATTCCATCATTTCAACCTACCAAAACCAAGTCCAGAAACGAATTCCAAACTGTTTTTCAATCAGAGACCTATGTGGTTAAATTAGCAGATACCCATATAGACAAGAAAGAAATATGTACCCATAACTTAAACATATCTTCTCTTTGAAATACTGAGGTCTGCGGTAAGATCATCAGAAGATTTTTACTTTATGATATGAAATTCTTGGTTTCTGGCCTACAAATGGTTTACAGCATATATGCCAGTTCAAACACAGCTCTACAATGCCAATAGTTCTATTTTTGAATCAATATATGCCCCAATTCAAACTCAGCTCCATTATCAGGTCATAAAATTGAAACCTTCTGTAGTTCAAAATAGGGAAATTCTAATTTTGAATCTATAGACGACTTACATCATATGTTAGATCATAAATATGAAATCCATTTACAGGCTTGTTTACAAATGAATTATAACATATGCACCGATTCAAATTCAGTTCTTTTCTTAGAACATAAGAATGAAATTGTTTTTATAGTCCATGATACCAAAAGACCTATATTTGGGTTTACAGATCACTTACAGTATCAATGAAAGTCACTTCCAAATAAAATCTACAGCTGACATACAACATCTGTATCAGTTGAAATTCATTTCCATTTTTAGATCATAAAAGTGAAATCTCTATCTAGTCCACGGATTTATTTTTGACTTACAGATAATTTACAACACATGTACCAATTCAGCTTGTATGAAACTCATCTCCATTGTCAGATCATAAACATGAAATCCTTTTATAACCTCCACTACCAAAAGTTCTATTGAATCTAGAAATGACTTACAATATACGCACCAATTCAAATTCAGTTCCACTATTAGACAATAAAAAGATTTCCGTTTATAACCCACAACACCAAAACATCTTCTATTTGAGTCTACAGACGACTTACAGAAAACCCTAAATGAGGTAACCAGGCCTCCGTTCCGAAGACAACATGACGGTGCTGGAAAAGAGAGAAGCAGCCGCCGGATTGATCCCCATGTCGTCCAGCAGGGGCGGCGGGGGCGGCTGAGCCTGGGAAGCCGTAGCCCTGGGAAAGAAAAAGGGATTTGCATTGAGATCATCATGAAACCGCATAGGGGAATACCTCTGGGGAGGATGAGTATTGTACGAAAGAAGAGAAGAAGTGGGCGCAAAGGAACGGCCCAGAGCAAAAGGGGACTCGGGAATCCCAGTAAACTGCTGAACCATGGCTCTGAAATTCGAAGTATCGGTGCTCAGCAACGTAGTGGGTGCTCGCCTGGATGCCCTTGATCGTTTCTTGCTAACTTTTGCCGGCGCAGAATTCACACAGAGAGACCCAACAGGCAGAGTCTTTGTAGTCACCACAGTGGAATTACACAGCTCCGCATTGGAATTCGACTTGATGACTCCATTAATGGAGTTACTTGTGCCCATTTGCATGGCCTGATCGTTGGTATGGGAAAAGTGGTTCTTGTGGTAGAGTTGAAGCCAGTTTTCCAGGGCGATTTGGGAGCGATCTGATTCAGAATGGGGCTTGGAAAATTCAAAGCCACGATCCAGAGCGCTCATAAACATGGCGTTGTTGTGGGTGTTGGTGGTGTTGTTGGTGGTGTTGGTCTTTTCAAGCTGGGACACAAACTCCATTTCGTCTAAGGGGAAGTAGTACAATGGTCCGGAGAAGGGATATTTATAAGAGTTTTGTATGGTTTTGTTTCAACCGGACACGCAATATACCGTCATTATTTTTTTGACTTGGGGAACTTACCTAACCAGGAAATGTCTCTGTTGTTCACATGGACCACTAACATGCGTCCTTTTCGATGCCATCCGCTAGGCATTTTTGCCTGTCTTACAGTGGGTGGCATAAATTGGTAATATGTCTTTTACCATGAAAGAGGCTCGAGCATCATCTCCATGACACGTTTTAAACCATCCTAGGCTTTCTGTGCTGCGTTTGAAGCTTTTAGGTTTGATTGCCTGCCCACCATTGGAAACACCATCATCAGCCCCACCCCATTTTCTCCATTACAACAAGCACGTGCTTCTTCTTCTATTCCCACTTTGGAATTATCTATCTTGCTTTTTAAGTCTAAACGGCATAATCTTTACTTTTTTCAAGATAGGGTTTGATTATTCAAAAAATTGATAGGGAAATTATCGAATAATGAGTCTCTTAATGTAGGTTACAAATTTGGTTAGGGAGAAGAAATTTATAATATTGTAGAATTTTGGTTTATTGATCTTTTAATTATATGTTAGTTTCTGTTCAAGGGGTTTAGCTTAGTTCGTTGAAGCAATGAGTTCTCATTGTGGAGACCCTAGTTCAAATCTCAAGAGGGGCATCTTTGTGGAATTCTAAGTTGTGACTCTTGGTCTTCCAATTCTAGTTTCTAGTGTGGTTGCTCGTAAGTAGCTCATATTTGTCTTAATTTGGTGATTGAATAAGCTTGCAAGTCTCATGTTGTTGCTCGAATGAGCACAAGGTTGTAAATGATCTATAATATAAAAAAAATAAAAATTAATGCTAGTTTCAAGGACTCTTGTTCTTTACATTTTTTTTAGTTGTTTAGCTAGTAGTAAGAATCTAAATTGATATCTATTTAGTACAAGGTCATCTGGTCTAGTCCCCCAAACCATGTGGTATGAGACAATGTGATGAACCATCATCACCGATCATGCTAAAAAGTTTACCCATCACACTTCACCTAATTGAAGGGGCTACTTGATTCCTAGAATATGAATAAATGATATCATCTAGGACCTAGTCCCATGTTCTTCTTCTATTTCCACTTTGGAATGATCTTTCTTGCTCTCTAAGTCTAATCGGCATAATTTTTCAGTTTTCTAGATTTCTAATAAAATTCAATGGTTTGGTTTGATTATTAAAAAATTAACAAGAAAGTTTAATGATTGTTGTGAATGTTTTTACAATTCATTAGGGGAGGGAGTAGGAGTATAAATTGATATTTTTTCTATTGAGAGTTAAACAATGAAGGGTGTTCACTTTACTAAGATCAATTAGAGCATGATCCTAAATTCTTCTTCTATTCACACTTTACAGTCACCTTTCTTGTTTTTTAAGTCTGACTAGCAAAATTTTATCTTTTCAAGATTTCTAGTAATGTTAAATGATTTGACAATTCAAAAAAGGTAAGTAAAGTTTATGGTTTGTCATGATTATTTTCTTAGTTAAAAACAAGAGCTGGTATGAGTCTAAATTGATATGTTTTCAGTCCAGAGTTAAAGTTTGACAGGTATCCATTCTACCAAGATAATCTTAGATGCAGTCACATTTTTTTTAATTCTCAATTTAAAATGATCTTTCTTGTTGTTCAAGCTTAATAGTCACAGTTTCTTATTTTGAGATGATTGGTAATATCAAATATTTTGATTATTTAGAAATGAAAAGGAAATTTCAAGTTTTGTCATGATTATTTGTAATGTTTAATAGTTGAGCACGAGTCTAAATCAATATCTTTTCAATTGAGAGTTAAATATTGAAGGATATCTAGTTAGTCAAGATTTATTAGGAATTATTTTTCTTTCTTTTTGTGTCTAACCCACTTAATTTTGTCTTTTAAAAAATCTAGTAAAATTAATTTATTTAATTTTTCAATTAAATATATATATATTCCAAGGTTTATCATTGTTGTTATAGAGTTTAGTATGAGAATAATTGAGTCTATATCAACATCTTTTCTTGATTGAGAGTTAAATATTGAATGGTTTCCATTTTTTCAAGATTACTTTGGTCATGGTCTTATATTCTATCTATTATGTTGGTTTTATAGTTTAATATAGGAATACAAGTCTAAATTGATATCTTCTTATTGATTGCGAGCTGAAGATTGAAGGGAGTCTATTTTGTCAAGATCACTTGGAACATGATCGTATATGTTTTACTTTATGTTGGTTTTACAGTTTAATATGGGTGTATGAATCTAAATCAATTGAGACTTCAACATTAAAGGGTGTCCATTTTTTCAAGATCATTTAAGATCACTAGAGACATAATCCTATATGTTTCTTTCACATTGGCTTTATTAGTTTAGAATGAGAATTGAAGTCTAAATTATATTTTTGCAATTGAAAGTTCAAAATTGAATCGTATCCATTTTGTCAAGATTACTTGGGATGTGTTCCTATATTTTTCCTTCAAATTTAGTTTTATAGCTTAATATGGGAATAATAATCTCAATTGATATATTTTCAATTGACAATTAAAGGTTGAAGGACATTTATTCTACAAATATCACCTTAGAAATGATGCCATATTTTTCATTTGTGCTTAGGAATTTTATGTTGATCTCATATAACTTCTTAGCTACCTATTCTAGGACATGATCTCATATTTTTCTTTTCTATTGAAGGGTTTTATATCGATCACCTAGAATTGTTTAACTACCTATTACAAGAGCATAAGGTTTAGGATTTTATGTAAAAATTAGATTCCTTCATACTTTTATATGATAGTTTGAGTCCAAGTTGACAACTCTTCAATAAGGAGTTAGTATATTTAATGGTATCCATTTTGGAAAAGATCACCTCGTACTTGGCACTTGATTGTTTATTCTAGTCTCACCTCTTATGGTTTCAAGGACTTACAATGAACAAAAAATGAATCCCTACCATGTCCAATTCAAAGTAATTCTTCACTACTAGATTAATGTCTCATTAACACAATTCCATATTTTTTATGATAGTAATTAAAAAATAAGTGGAAGAGAAATACATATGAATTATATATTTTCCCATTTAAAAAAAAAATATAGTGGACAAAATCATGTTGCGATGATTATTGTACAAGTAGTTTATATTATTATAACATTTGACAAAAAATTACAGCCACCTAATTCTATTTTAATTTATTCTAAAAGATTAATCTTGATTCTCAAATTTTCAATCTATTATTCTAACTCAAATTTATAAGCAGATAAGTAACCTAATTTAGTTCTACAATTTTAGAGATGATCCTTGATCTTGTACATTAAAATTTATATTTGTGCACATAGTCAACTCCTCATACTAATTATTTTGTTTTTCCTTGAATACAAATTTTGTAAACATTTGTTAGTGTTGCATTCAAAAAATGAATTTAATCTATTTAAACTCCACTAACAATTTGAGCATCATAGTATCATCATAAAATTAGCATTCATCATTATGTTACATTATCATTCCATGGGCTCAAAAATATAATTTCTTATTGTCTTTGATCTCTTTCACCATTTAATTTAATTTTATTAGAGATTTGACTAATAGAGAATTGTCTAATTATAAATAGTATCTATTAATACAATCACTCTTTTGATGTGAGTTGGATATGTGCAAGATTCAAAAGGATATTTCTATAATCATGGGAGTGAAAGAAATTAATAGATTGAAAAATTGTTTAAACAAAGGCATTTATTTCATCATTTTAGAAGAGCTAAAAAATAACATCAATTTATTTATTTCTTCATATTGAATAATTACTTTACACTTTAATTCATCTCAAAAATTATATATTAATATTATGCATGATTATTTATAAGTAGATCATTTATAACTCCAATTTATGAAACTTAATTTCTAGATACATTACTAAAAATTAGAAATATGAATATGAACTTATTAAATAATAGAATTAAAGTTATAATGTAATGAAATATTAAATTACTTTTAACTCAAATATTGTGTCAATTATATTAATAATGTAATATTATTAATTATAAAAATAGTGTAATTTTTACTTCATTTTAAATATTTATTTAAACTAATATATTTTATAAGTTATAAATTTAAAAAATTTAACTTAAAATCAAATGTTAATATAATGTCTAAGATATCTATTTTATGGCTTTTTTTTTGTAATTTTACTTTATTTTAATTTATAGAAATTTAATAAGGTAAGTTTAAATTATATTTGATTAATATTAAATTTAAAAATATTAAATTAAATTTTTTGAATACTCTTCAAATTAGCTTATTCCAAAAAGAATAATAAAAGTTTTGAATAATAGTTTGAATGATAGAAAATAAAATTGAATAAGTGGAATAAACCTAAGATAAAAATTCAAAATAATTTTATAAAAATTTAAAACTAGTTAAATAATTTAAATCATATTAAGACTCCAACGAAATATAATAATTTTTTTCCTCTTTCTCTACATTAAATTAAATATTTTTTCAAACATTAGATTTGCTAGAATTATAAGAAAATTAGAAAAAATAAAATTAAAAGATAAAATTGTTTAATAATTTGATAATATTCAAATTTATTTAATTAAATTTAAAATTTTAGTTTTAACTTAATTATAAGCATTTTTTAAATGACTAATATATTACATTCAAATAATAAATATACTATTTAAAATTAAATTTAAAGCATTAGTTTCCAAGTCTTATAAACCTAAACAACATTGGATGAAAGGAAGAAAAAAAAGTTGAAAAATGTTTTTTTCTATTCATTATTGTGCCCATTTGTGTTATTCTTGTAGAACTTTAGATTAAATGGCTTGCACCTTCTTACCAGTGACCAGTTCATTATTCGTGAATCTGCTTGGAAGAGAAAACACTGTACTATAATATTTTCAAATTTATACATTACTAAAGTTCATTATTCTTCAATATGCTTAGAAGAGAATACATAAAATAATAATTTTGATTTTTTTAATTTTTTTTTAAAGCAAAGTTCATTATTCTTGAATATGCTTGGAAGAGAATACACTTTACAACAATACTTTATATATTTGACTAAGAACTTTAGTAAATGAATTTTTCAATAATATTTTTCATAAATGTTCTATTCATATCAGCATCTATGGTGCAATCATTTATAAGAGGACCATTTCGTTAGTTTGTTGCAGTTTAGGGTTAGTATTGAATTGATGGGCTTGCACGCATTTGACAGACAAATGGTCTGAGATGATTTATCCTTACAGCTCAAGCCTATCTCAAGTCTATATCATGGCTTGTATAAACAGCCGCCTACCAACTGTGCAAAAGTGGTTAGGTTGGATTGAAGCGATATTGTCCATGTGTTAGTGATTTAAAACCATACAATTTTAAGGGAATGAAAGCTCTACCTGTATTTTCAGCCTTGAATTTCTATTGGGTTTCATAAATTGGAAATTGTAGGTGGTGGGGTTTTTGGAGTTGCCTTCAACTTTAATTATTAGGTTAGGAATTAGATATATTCTTGTCATCAATCAAATAACAGTGATACAGATCTTCATCTTGAAAGTGATCATGATGTATGATCTTTTGACATTTATCTTTAAAATTATTCTACATCATTTAGTTTAGAAAATAAAAATAAATAAGAGAAATCGTATAGATTTTGTAATTATCTTATGTGATTATGTATGACAGTATAACACAATTTTATAGGTAAATTCATTATCTTCAAACAGTATCATGGCAGCTATTATACTCAGATGAATAGAGAAATTCTCTTTGAGAACGTTGTAAACATTCAAATTCCGACAAGTAATTTGGAATATCATGGCTGTCAGTGTTCTACTTTACAACAGCTTATGTGTTGTTTGAGATTCCCATTATATTTACTCTACGTTCTTTTTGAAGCATAAGATAGCTTTTTTTAGTGCTTATTCTCAGCTATTAAAACCCCCCAAAACAAGAGAACTTTTAAGAAATGGATTATTCAATTTACAGCTCTTAAAGCCCCCAGAAGCAAGAGAATTTTTAAAAATGGATTATTCAAATTATAGCTTTAATTCATTCGTGCTGAGATTATGACTAATGAAAATGAAAGGGATTTTTGATCCTGGAGTAATATAGAGAGAGAGAGTTCTGTGTCAAAGTTACGTTCTGTTTGTTCAATTGTCTTTAGTCATTCGTTTTTATTATTGAAATGTATTGTTGGCTTTTCACTCATATTTTAAGCTCTATCCATTTTGTCTGTATCCATTTCTGTCATATTCTTTTCAATTTGGTATTGATTTCTTATTTCGAAATATGATTTTGTCTAATTAAAATTGGTTAACTATTTATTTATTAATTTTGCATGTAAATGAGGTGTAAATTGTTATGATAATGTGGTCATTAAATTGTGTTTATTACTAAGTTGATAGTAGAAGCTTTTTGAAGAGGTTAGAAAAATAAAAGCAAAATGTTCAAAATTTACAATATTAAATTTTTCATCTCTAATCAATCCAAGGAATGACTTTGGCATCTCATAGGTAATCAATTTTTAATATGAAACTTTAAATGCTACAAGTGGTCTTTCAAGAGTGTTGGTAATACCCACCTCTTTATTAGCACTCATGTGTATGATGCCAACTCTTTTAGACTTCTTTTTATGGATATTGGATTTTCAGTTGTATTTAATGATTTGGTGTCATGATACTTTAATCAACTAATTTATATCATGTTAGTAAGATGATGATGGTTATTTGCATATGATGATGTTACTTATGTTATCGTTGTTAATAACCCCATACTTGCATGTGTATTGTTGGTGTTTATGTTTAATATTTTTGTTTGATGTCCCTGATGTGGTTGAGGGATGGAGTCGTAGTTACTTGGTTGTGAGATCCACATGATCAGCTGATCTCCGACATTGTTTGCTATATATGCATATTTGTATATGCTCATCTTTTATGCAAGATTTTAGGTACAAGACATCGACTTTCTTGAATTGCTAGGATGAGCGTGCCCTATCACAATATCTCAATAGTAAGAGAGGGGAGATAACATCCACCTCTAAATCCTATCCTAAGCTAATTATTGTCTTAAAATAATGGACACGTTTATGATTGGTTAACCCTATTAATTTTCTAGGATGACATTATTCATAAACCCATCCTTTTATCTTGATTATTGCATGTTGATTTAGTCAGTTTCCATCTAAATTTCATGTTAGGAGGTTTGATGTGATTTTTATGTTAAAAATAATTTAAACATTTAGTCAAGGATAATTAAATAATTGAATAACTAAATCTTATTATATAGTGAAGTACCAAATATAAGGTATTTAATTAATAAAAATTAATTAAATACTTTTGTTTATTTAAAAGCACTTAATTAAAAAGTCTAATTGTAGAAATAGAGGATTTGATTAATTATTAAATCCAAAAATTTAATTTAAAAGCATAATTAATGAATTGATATTTAATTATCAATTTGCATGTTAACATGCTAAAAATATTAATATGCAACTAAAGTTGCACATTCAATATTAGTAAAATTAAAATATAAATTTAAGTTAAAATAAATTATTTGAAAAGTGCATGTAATTACTATTAAATTAAAATTAAATCATACAAAAAGGTGTTGATGAATACAAAGCTATGAGTTGAGTTCTAGTTCGTGATTGTGAGTTGCATGTTTGAGTTCGGTTTGCTAGGTTTTCTATATTACTATCCTTTATGGTCATTTTTGAGGTGCATCTTTACAAGTTTGGCTCCAGATTGGAATTTAAGAATTTTTTGAAAAAAATGGATCTTTGAAATTTTTTGATTGGATCTTCATGTTGTTTTGCATACCAGTTTGATGGATTAAGGTAGGGTTTGGAAACTCTTGCAAATCTTCCTTTCAATAAGATTGTCTTTGTTGTGTCTACCAGATTTTGGTTGTCCATTTTGGATTGGTTGTATTATGGTTATTTTTCTTGTTTGTGAAATTTGAAAGAAATGCTATTGGGTTTATTTTGAGAAAGTCTCGTTATTGTTAAAGTTAGTTAAACCCTAGAATTGGTTGAGAATATTAGGAAATACATATGGTTTAATCAATTAGGATTTTGCTAAAATCTTGATAGAATTTCTTGGGATTATACGAAATTTGAATTTCAAAACCTATTGAACATTATTATACAATTAATATTTGAATTCATTTTACAAAAAAAAGGGTGCTTGTTGTTTTGACATAGTAATTTTCTGTCAAGAAAATTATACACACACACACACACACACAGACACACACACACACACACACACAGACACACACACAATTAGTATTTGAATTCATTTTATGAAAAAAAAAGGGGTGCTTGTTGTTTTGACATAGTAATTTTTTGTCAAGAAAATTATTCTATATATATATATATATATGATTTTTTTTTCTCCAACACTTATCTTTGATTACATTCATGGTTTACTTATTTATAGGAAGTTTTTATGGTTTTGGTTTTACTTTCTCTTTGGTTCTTTGGCTAAGAGCATTAGTGTAGGTTATCTAGAAGCATAAAAGGGAAGTGGCTTACTTTGGAGGAGTGGGAGCCCTAAAGTATCTACCTAGGTATCCTTTGTGAGTCAACTTAATAAGTGATAACTTAATAAATTTATTGAGAGAAAATATTAATAAGATAATTACACCTTGTCCATGCCTTGTGTGCTAGTATAGGCTAGGGTGAGAGAGGGAGATGATGCTTTCTCATCCAGAGAGATGTTGAGGTCTGGCATGGTTGGTTTTCCTTGTCTATATGAAAGGACTACTTATACCACATAGAGTCACTAGGTGGTCAGGGTCTAGAGAGACTAACAAGGTAACTCTAGAGTTGACTTATTTGATGACACTTCCCTATATGTATCCTAGGTTCCTACGTTGCATTTGGTACACCTGATTTGTGTCATGATCAATTTTCAATGCAGTCAGAGATGGTGGATCCAATGAAGGACAGTCCAAACCTTGCAGCCAATAGAATTACACAATGGAATACTCAACAATGAAACACAAAGTAATTGTTTAACACTGATTTTCATTAACATGCCCGGCTGTGAGGCCTTTCGGGTTAGGACCAATTACAATCATAATTTTTTTTTTGCAAGATCTGACCAAATCCAATACAATCTCAACTAGTTCAGCTCTGAAGATAATCAAAGGTTGATGGAAACCCTAAGGCAGATCTAAACTTGAGCTCACAAGCTTCCAAGAAATCTCCTTGTCTCCAGGTATGCAAGTCCCTAGCTCTGTTACAAACAACTATCATATATCAATCTGATCTACAAGATCATCAAGAACTTTTCCACAACTTCGCCAACTTCAGCTTCAAAACCTCAGATCTGACTCACTAAGTCTTCAAGTTATGAACTTCTCTGCTCCTTCTCTGATCCACCTCTATCTCCCTAAACATCTACCCAACCATCCTATAAATACTAATCATCAGCCACAATCCGGCTGGATGAAACCCGTAACTCCACAAAAAAATTAATTAAATGCCATACAAGTCAACTTAAAAATGTATACAAACATTTAATTCAACATGTCAGCCCATAACAATAGCTACCAATAATAAATTCACCAATTCAACTCAACAAATCACATAGAACTCTAGTCGGTAAGTCAGAACTATCGAGCAAAAGTGAATTAACCAAGAAAGCCAGGCACCACCAAGCACCGCATGCATGACCAAGTAACACTTTCACTAAACATCAGAGACTACCAAGTTCCTTCAGTGATCGAGCTTCCTTCAATGACCGAGACCGCTGGTCAAGGCTACAACTGAGTAACACCGGCCAAAATACCAACACCCCATGCAGTTTCACCAAGGACAAAGAATGCCCATGCCTTAGCCTTGGATGATCTTGCATCAGACACCCCAGGTTCCAAAATATCTTCATATGTGAAAAGAACATCTTTCAAGATTTAGTACATAAATCCCAAACTAGTTCTTCACATACAAGTCCTCCACCTTTTCTACTTGCAAATTCTTCCACTTTAGTTTCCTCTATCTCTTCAAGTCTTTTCTTGACAATGTACATGTCATTTCTCCATACTGATCATTCATTTTCTCTGGATCCACAATCTCCACTCGGATACTAATATTCAAGCTTCTCCTACCGAGAGTTGTATCCAGCAAAGGCATTAGTGAAAACTTCTTGTCATCCTTCTCAACAGTAAACACATTCCCAACATAGTCATAAATAGATCTGCAATCATATTGCCAAGGTCTACCGAGCAATATATCACAACTATTCATCTTCACAATGTCACATAACACAAGATCCTTATACTGGCCAATCTGAACATCAATGAAGCATTGTTCTCTTACTTCCAAATCATGAACATCTTGTAACCAGCCAAACCTATAAGGACAAGGACGCTTCATTCTATTCAAACCAAGTTTCTGAACTAGGTCCTCAACAACAAGGTTATTAGTACTACCACTATCAACAATAACATCACAGAGTTTACCTTCAGTCTTGCAACAGGTCCTAAACAAGTTACTCCTATGACAAGGTTCATCCTTTGTACCAAGCAATGTTCTCCAAAGCAGCAAGTTCTCTGATTCAGGTTCATTCTGAATGTTCTCATTCATCACAGTAGTTCATCAGTCAACCTTCTTCCTTGTACACTCAAAAGAACATTGTCCTTCCTCTCCACAGTTATAGCAAGTACCTTTAAAGATAACTCTACTTGTCTTCTTATTCAGTTCCATAGGTTTCTGTTCATCTTCTGCATCAGTTAGCTTATCCTTCATCAAGTGATCAACATTTTCCTTCCCTCAGGAGTTACTAGGTTGTTTCCTCTTCAACTTATCTTCTGCCTTTAGAGCATATCGATAAGCATCTTCAAC
Source organism: Chamaecyparis obtusa (assembly GCA_027943335.1). Lineage (NCBI taxonomy): Eukaryota > Viridiplantae > Streptophyta > Pinopsida > Cupressales > Cupressaceae > Chamaecyparis > Chamaecyparis obtusa. Next base: position 267,514 of record BSBK01000935.1, on the reverse strand, counting down.
ATAATCAATCTTTAGCATACCAAGCTCATCCTAAATATTGAATCTCAGACCATTCACATACCGAGCTACATTTTCCTTACCAAGCTCTCAGTGTCCAGACCGAATAGTAAGTTTGTAGAACTCCTCGATATAATCTTCAACAAATAGATCCTTCTATTTCAAATTCTACAACTTCATAAACAAGTCAAGCTCATAGTCAGCTAGTATGAACTTATCTTTCAACTTAGTTAACATCAACCTCCACCAATTGATCTTTGTTTCACCTTCATCTTCTCGGTCTCTCTATAGTTCCTTCCATGAAAGAGAAACATGTCCTTTCAACTTTTTTTGTGCTAATCTCCCCCAAAGAGGATCTTCAATTTCTTCTAGCTTAAAGAAATCTTCAAGTTTACCAATCCAATCAATCAGATTATTGGGTTTCAAAGTATCAAAGAAAGTAGAAACTTCCATTCGGTAATTATTAAACCGAGCAGTTCTATCTTCACTAGATTTGTTCCTTCAGTCATCACCACTAGATCTAGCGGTTTCAAATTCTTCAACATCTTCTTCATAGCCATCCTCAGTACCAACATTCTGAGGTATACTAGTAACAGCTCTCATGATCTCAATGACCATGTCATTCTTCATCAATTCCATCTCAGATCTGAAATCTGATTTCACTTTCTCTGTGATCTGGGATTCAATAGTATCACAAAGATAAAAAATAACTCTAGGGTCTAATATTCTTGGAGGAATCCTTAAAGATATGTAAATAAACCCTCTGCAACAAACCCTCACCAACCACCTTGTTACAATTTCCAAGTTGTAAACAAGTCAGATCGCAACTTGCAATCTTGCAAACAACTAGGGCACAATTTCACAAGTTTAGGGCTTCGGATCTACAACCCAGATTATGCACAATCTCTGCTTCAATAGGATCAACTTCACAAGATCAGCCTTGCCAGGTTATCCTTCAAGATCAGCTCCAACAAGAACAAACTTCACCTCTGATACCACCTGATGTAGTCAAATATGGTGGATCCAATGAAAGATAGTCCAAACCTTGCAGCCAATAGAATTACATAGCGTAATAGTCAACAATGCAACACAAAGTAATTGTTTAACACTAATTTTCATTAACATGCTCAGTTGTAAGGCCTTTCGGGTTAGGGCCAATTACAATCAAAAAATAATTCTTTAAGATCCAACCAGATCCAATACAATCTCAACTAGTTCATCTCTGAAGATAATCAGAGGCTAATGGAAACCCTCAGGGAGATCTAATCTTGAGCTCGCAAGTCTCCAAGCAATCTCCTTGTCTCCAGGTATGCAAACCCCTAGCTCTGCTATAAACAACTATCAGATATCAATCTGATCTGGAAGATCATCAAGCACTTTTCCAAAACTTTGCCAACTTTAGCTTTAGAACCTCAGATCTGACTCACTAAGTCTTCAAGTTATGAACTTCTCTGATCCTTCTCTGATCCACCTCTATCTCCCTAAACATCTACCCAACCATCCTATAAATACTAATCATCAGTCACAAGTCGATTGGATGAAACCCTTAACTCCCCAAAACAAATAATTAAATGCCATACAAGTCAACTTACAAATGTATACAAACATTTAATTCACTGTGTCAACCCATAACAATAGCTACCAACAATAAATTCACCAAGTCAGCTCAACAAATAACACAGAACTCCAGTTGGTAAGTCAGAACTACCAAGCAAGCCAGGCGTCACCAAGCACCGCAGGAATGACTGATCAACACTTTCATCGAACATCAAAGACTACTGAGTTCCTTCAGTGATTGAGCTTCCTTCAATGACCGAGTAACACCAGCCAAAATACCAACACCCCATGCAGTTTCACTGAGGACAAAGAATGCCCCTGCATCAATTTTACTTGATAACCTTATAGGTATGTGTAGGATCATGGTACGCCAAAAAGTGGCGATGTGAAAAAGAAGTCCTGATTTAAAAACAACTATAACTTTCAAATAGTATAAAATTTTTGAAATTCGAAACATGCATCACATTCTATGCTTCCCCTACTACAAGAAGAGTTTTTATTTTTTTCAATTTGATGAAGTTTAGACTAACTTAAGCTAGTCAGACACGTGAGATTTTATATTCTGGAAAATTTGTAGCAGAAAAATCATAATAAATTATTTATTTAGAAATAAAATTATAAAATAATGTGTCACATCTAGACATGAGTCTACTACTTAAATCTAGAATATTGTAAAAAATTATTATCATTTGATTGTATTTAAGGTGGTCAGACATACACCTACTTCTTATTTTTAACCTGAAATTTTCATACTATTGATAAACTGATTGGAAAATAGCTATAACTTTCAAATGGTATAACATTTTTGAAATCTAAAATATGTGTCACATTCTATGCTTTTCCTAATACAAGAAAAAAACTAAAAAATTTTAAATTGATAAATTTTAGACCAAGTAAAGGTGGTTAGACACATGACTTTTTATATTCTCCAAAAGTTGTAGTAGAAAAATCATAATTAATTATTTACATGAAAAAAATTACAAAATATTATGCGTCACATCTAAACATGAGTCTACTACTTATATCTAGAACCTTGTAAAAAAATATTATCTTTTGATTATGTTTAAGGTGGTCAGATATACACCTACTTCATATCTTTTTCCTCATGTTTTTATAGTGCTCCATTGAAATTTGAAATTTTCACCATTTAGAAAAAAATATTTTCAAAAAAGGGCTAGTATCTTAGAAACTACATTCAATTTTCTATATATTTTCTTCTTACATATTTTATATAAGATTGATAACTTGTTCAAATTTTTATGTCAACTTTCCTAACCCTAATTTTTTGAATTTTCATTGCCACTTAAGGGCCTAGCTTGGCATACCATGATCCTGCACATACCCTAGATCTAATTAAAATACTATAAAAATTCTATGATGATAATCTTGACTCTGTGCTCTAAGAAAGGGTATTTTTATATTTGTAAAAAAATATCATTAAAAAAAGTAGGAGCTATTGAACATCGATTTTCAGAAATAATTTTATTTCTTTAGTAATTGGTATAAAACATGCATTTAATAGATATTTCCAATTGGAAAAGTTGAAGCACTTATCTAACTTAGCTAGAATGAATCTAGCTAGACCATATGTTTGACAAAAAGTAATTTTAGTTAAAAATACTCAAATTCAGCCGTGCTGATAAGTTGTCCTAAAACGTGACACAACTTTGTGCTTTTACCCTTTTAATAATGAGAGATAAATTTTGCAATGTAGGGTGATCAAACATAATTTGAGTTTTCTTTTCATCGATGGTAGTTTGTGCAAAGTTAGTTTGAAATCAATTTTGAAATTACTTTTGGGGCTAATTAAATATGTTGGAATGGTTAAAACAAAAGATAGATGGATATAGTTGTGAGGAGATAGTAGGAATGGAAGGGGGACTCAGGGATTTGACTACACCCATAGAAGACTCAATAAAAGAGATTTTGTGAAAGGGAAAATAACCAAACACACACCATAGACTACATAGAAGACTACAGATAAGGAAGTGAATAAGGTAAGAGTTATTTGCAAGAGGATATGAGTACAATGTATGACTAAGAGAATCTCTGTATAGATTAAGTTGAGCATATTGAAAAGAGGATTGTTGGGTCTGTCACTCAAGAAATGTATTAATATTCTTAAGAAAATAAATGAATGCATATATTTTTATTCTCAGAATGGTGTTTTGTCTCTTAGTACCAATGTAATTCTTTGGGATTTAAATTTATTCTTGATTATTTTTTTTCACATTTATTTTACTTGGATCTGTAGACTAGTATGAATATTATAGTTTATTAATGTGTTGTAAGTTCTTGTTGTTGCAATATAGTAGTTTGTCTCTGTTAAAAGGAAACATCCATTATTTGGTTTCAAAGATTGATTCCAGGTCAGAATCCAACCCCATCATTTTGTATTAGAGTCTAAAAGGTATTGGAAGTGGAAATTGAGATCCCAAAAAGTTTCGGGTATGGAAGTAGTTATGATAATGTAATTTTAGTTAAATGTGTGTATGATAGTTTTGATAGGAAAACAAGAAGAACATATTTTCTCAAAGACTAGGCAAGAGAAAATAAGAGAATCCCTAGGAGAGGGAAAAAAAATTCAGTAACATATGAAGAAGGAAATCATTAAGAAGAAAGACAACATGAAGACATATAAGAGTAAGTAAGATGTAGATTTTCATAGAGAAATGATAGAGTTGAAAATGGATTTTGAGAAGTGTAAGGTTTTGGTAGAGAAGTGGTTTGGTGTAAGAATCCAAATATATGTTTTTTGTTTTCCAATGAAAAAGAAGGTGAAGTGTCCTATATAAATAATTGTTAAGAAAAGAAATAAAAACATATGGCTACCTCGAAGAGAGAAGGTGGAAAAGGTTTGGATAGTAGAGAGTTTCTAAGTAAGAAACATGTAAAGGAAAATGAATTAAGTTCTCATTGTGGATAATGAGAGGACAGATGAGAAATAATTGAGGAAAGAGAAAGTGAAGAAAGAAGCAATTAAGGGAGTGAGTAAAGAAGAGAGGATAGTATCTATGAAGAAGGTACTTTTGGAGACATTATATCTTTTATAATATTTTCTAATGTTATGTGTGAGCATGTGTATGCAAGTATGAAGAGATTTATAAGGTAGGAAAAGAATAAGACCTTGGGATTTATAAGAGAAAGAACAAGTGCAGAAAATATGGACAATGATGAAGATGAGAGGAGACTAGTTGCAACTTTATGTCAAGAAGAGTTTGAAGTAGAGAAACATGGTAAAGAGTTTGGAGAATAAAAATGAAAATGGTGTTGAAGATATTTGGTATGATAATGAAGATAAGGAAGAAACCCCAGAGTTTCATGATGCCTTAGAAGATGTTGTAGATGTAAGATGGGATTTTTAAGAAGAGGGGAAGTTCGAAATTAGAGAATCTAATGGTGGAAGCAAATCAAGACAATAGGTAAAAGGATTTCACAATGCTGATTTTGGTTATGTAAGTGATAATAAAAATGTTAGTTTTCAGCATATAAGTATAAGTAAGAATGTGGGTAAGAAATTTAATAAAGGGAGAATAAAATCAGTGAATCATGGGTATCTAGCTTAAAGTTAGTAGAATAAATCAAGTGTTAAGGGACAATAGAGAAAGTGTAAAGAAGAAGATACTTAGAATGAAATTTATGATATAAAACAAATACCTAGTATGAAAAACATGTCAAAATCCAAGTGGAGACACAATAATTTGGATGGAGGGAAAGAAATAAAGCATAGAGATGTTAATTTAAGGTATAAAAATGGTTAGGAAATATGGAGATTAACTGTAGGAATGAAAGGACATCAGGCCAAAATAGGAAACAAAGTTTGGAAGATTAAATCTAGGACAAAACTAGACAAAAGAGATATTCCAAAATATGGCGATGAGAAAAAAATTCAAGAAAATGGAAGATGTAAAAGGAGAATAAGGTTAATAAAATAGATTTAATGTAGAAAAAGGATACCGAAAGAAAAGAAGCTAATCTTTGAGAAGAAGAATTGTAGAAATGAGAAAATGTATTGTCGTGCCATGAAGGTGACATGGTAGTGTAAACTAAAGAAAAGAGGAAAAAGAAGAATAAGATGGAATATTAAAAGGACAATAATGGTCAAGAGTATAGAGGAAAATACAAGAGGAAAATGAAGATGTAAATCAAGATGAAGAAATAAAAGTATTGACTAAAAAATTACCAAAGAAACAAATGTAATAACTAAAGAAATAACAAAGAAGAAGAAGTAGGAAGCAACTTGGAAGAAGAATTTTGAGGAGGAAACATGCAAGGAGAAAGGTAAACAAGTAAAATTAGATGATTTCAATAATGATGTTTTTGAATCTGTATACGGTTTTGTTGAAGAGTTGTTGAAAGAAGAAGATGAAAATGATAGAAGAATGAATAATGATAATAACATGTATAAATGGGTAATGGAGTCATGGATAATTATAAATAAAAAAATATATGAGAATAAGAAGATATAAAAAGGAAACAAAAATTTAATAAAAAAATATATTAAAATGTTTGGAACAAAAAACTACCAGTGTGGTATGGATTCAAGGGAGAAGCTAGATAAGAGTGATGAAGAGAAAGAAGAACATACAATAGAAAATGGAAAGGTAGATGTAGGATTAGTAATGTTCAAATATGACACAATTATACAAATGCATAATCATGAGGTTTCTAAGATGGAAATGGAAAGAGGAGCCATTGACACAAATAGTGAGGAAAGTTTGTGGATAGAATAAGAATGGAGAGATAAGCTTGGAATAATATTTAAACAAGTGGAACAATGAAGGATGTGAAGTTGAAGATCTTACAACCCCTGATCAAGAGGCTATTGTAGAGCTACAAGAAAAGGGAAATTACTTTCTCTTATATGTGCACATTATTTAGCATCATTTATATATGTTGAATAGTGAGAAGGTTGGTGTATCATCTTAAAATGGAAGCACTTCCATGATAAGAGCATTTAGACCTCCGAGTGAGTGGTCTGGGTCATGTCAAGCACCTTGAATCAGCCCTTTTCTCAGATTTGACTTGTTCTCCTCATTTTTCTTCTATCTATATCTAATTTTAGTACATATCTGCATTTCCTAGCATTCTAGGCTGGGGTCTTGAGGTTTTTGACCTCAAGGTCAAAGTTGACCTTGAGGGTCAAAGTCAACCTTGACCCTAACCTAGGTCAGGGTCAACCTCAACCTTGACCTAGGGTAGAGTTGACCTCACCCCTGACCCCAAGTCCAGATTTCAAATTCCAATGATTTTTGGGTGTCGGGTTTCAGAGATATTTGTTTTCCCGCCTTCAGGTCGGCCATTTCGAGTTTCAAAATGGTAAATTCTCAAATTTCATTTAATGTGGGTCCAATTATAGGGGTTAAGGTTAATTGGGATTTAATTCTCCAACGTCGGCCTTCTCTAAAGGTTTGTGCCCTTGTTCACTATAAAAGGAGGCCCTCCTCTCTCATTTTCATCATCAAGTTTTGCATTTCATTCATTCATGCATCAAGAATTCTCAAGGAGACATTGGTGATCAATTTTTGGCAATCAAGTTCTCTTTCAAGAAAGATCAAGCATTCCATTCAAGTCCTCCTCTCCATCCAAGTTCTCTATTGAAGATCAAGGATTCAAGCATTTAAGCCTTTGAAGGGATTTGGTTCAAGCATTCAAGATTCATCATTCAAACCCTAGATCTAGCCATCATGGTGGTGTGATCTTCCTTCAAGATCCTTTGTTCATCTTCTAGATCCATTCATTCTTCTATCAAGGTGGATTCCAAGCATACAAGCATGGAGGTTTTGTATTTGCTTTCATGGTTTTGATTTACATTTACCATTGTTGTGTTCAAGCTTTCATATCAATATACTTGTTTACATTCAAAATATAATTGCATATCTATCAAATTGCATAGCTTCATTGTTAGATCTATTTCTACTACTTGCTAGCATTCTCATTTCAATTTCAATATTAAGGTCGATTCCAAACTGGGGTTTGACAAAGGCAAACCCCTCAAACAAACAACAAAAACTCTATTTTTCTTGCAGGTGCCCATGCAGAATTTTAGATTTGAGAACAGATTTGGATACCATTTTCCGTGAACTTCCAGGATCTATGAACAAAGTGAAAATCAACCTTCAAACAAATAATGTAGCCTTTGACCTTTTATGTGGGTCAAAGACTACCTGCCGTAAAAAAGACAAAAGATTTATGGGTTTTCTTCATCTCGGCCAAGGTTTGTGGAACTTTTTAGCTACTTTTGGTCGAATTGGAAAGTTTTATGAGGAAACTAAAAAGGAAAAAAGTGGGGTAAATGATATGACTAAAGATAATAATTTCTTGGTGGATTTTACCTGCACGCTAGGAAAAATGATGGATGATATTGGTAATATTAAAAATAAAATGCGGATGATGGGATGTGAGGTTAACGTCATTAAGAAGATAAATATAGGGGACAAACCAGTTGTAGAGTGCCTTAATGAAATGAAGGATGTGGTGGGTAGGGTAGAGGGTTATGCTAAAATGGTTGACAAGGTCTATGAGATGGAAAAAAGATTGAAAGAGAAAGAGGACAAGGCTATTAATGGGGATTTCAAAGGAAAGCTCCACGTGCTGCATAACAAAGTGGATACATTTTTAGTATCAAAGCCTACATAGAACATGCAAAGATCTTGGTTGACAAGATGGAGTAGGATAAGGGCAAAAAAGAAGTTAAGGAGTTAAAGGACACTATGGTACTGAGAAAGCATACACGAGGAAGTACAAGAAAGATTGGCACCAAAGATGACAAGGAGCTGGAAGAGCTCAAGAACTCATCTGGATAGATGCAACTTATGGTGATCCAGGCTAAAGACCTCATGAAATGCATCTAGCTGTCCTTTTTCCTATTGTCCTATCTTTTTTCTATCCTCGTCTATTTTTTTTTGTTGTAGCCTGATATTTTGGTTGCTAACTTTTGTCTTTAGGATTTTGTTCCTAGGTGTTGCAAAACAATTTTTGTTAAACTTTAATGTTATGTTTTTAACTCTTAGTTAAAGGTTTCAGGTCCTTGTAAAACCTATTTTTACTTAATCAGAACACTTGATTTTTAACATGCAAACCATGTTAGGGAAAAAACCACCTTGGACTAGTACCCAATTATAACTTCACTCTTCTAAAGTGAGCTTCATATATAGCCAAACCTGTTAAAGGTTACAAAATACATTGTAAGGTATGACATTGTTAGAGGATTTATCACTAACAGTTCTTTGTGACCAAACATTCACTATGGGGTCAACATAAAAATAATCAACATTCATTGAATGTCATAATAAAATAATAAAGACTATTAAATCCCACTCAGTTAAGAGATTTATTTGTACAACAATGGTTAGAATCCAATAGTAAATGATCTGATTTAAATAAAAATTTCTTTTGCAGATTTTTAGATCTATGCTAAGCTCATAATACCTCTGACCATCATAATCACTTCAATTTCCTTATATCCTCCAACTCTGTTATGCTCAATTAACTCCTTTCTCTAACTCTTAGCTTTGTTTGTAGAATTACTTGATTTTGTCCTTAACCTATCTGACCAGCTTCGCATGAATGCAATCTTCTCGTGTGCATACTTCATAATGAATCTATTGTCTCCTTATATAGACATGATAAACCATTTTATTCTCATCCATAGATTTTGCCTCTTAATCTTCACCATTGATTTTTATACTTCAACCTTGCTCGAAACTTGTGTCCATAAAATATTTCATTCTGGATCATCTGATCATCCTTGAATTTTTTCATCCATTTGATCTTCATAAAAAACTTTATCTTTAACCTCGAAGTCATCCATATTCATCTAACTCGTCATCTTAGTCATAAATCACTTGTTCCATTTATTTCTTTCACTTGGTCAATATCATGATGTATCGATGACTTCTAACTTAGTTAATATTGTACTTGGTATACACTACACTTGCTCAGTGTACACTGTTTCAACTCGGTGTATACTAAGTTCATCATTTACCGACTACATAAACTTATACATTCTTGATCTTGAATTCATAATAGAATTATGTAATACAATAAAATCACTAACACAATGTCATAGACTCCTTAATAAGTTACCCAATGAATACCATATCCATATCTTTCTTATACATCTCATCTTCATGTTAATATCGCATTCCTTAACCGATATTTCCATCTTTACATGTTTGTAACTATCATGATAAGTACAATCAAAACTAGTTGACATCAATGACAATATAATAACTAATTTAATGTATCACATATACCTTTGTAGCTTGGTGATAATTAATCTCTCACTTTGAAGTATCCAATCAGTTGTCAATATCTCCCTTATGATAGTCAATAAGTTGTAGCTTAACAATCCCTCCCTTTGGCATTGATGGAAATACAATATGAAATATGCCATAGAATACCAAACATTTTTCTACAACTCTATATGTGTTGTGACTCGGTAACTCCCTAGCTTATGTATTTGGTATGTTTAATCACTACACAACATCAATGTCTCTTCCTACATGTAATCTCTCTCTCATCTCTCTTCCTTACTTCATGCAATTGTCTCTCTCTTATCTGAATATTTCATGCAATCTCTCTCCCTTTGACAGCAATGCGAAAAGGAAAATAATCATCTCTATAGTAGGAAAATTAGTATCTTTGTTGTTTGGTTCATATTCTAGTGCCTTGTGTGTATAGATATATAGTTTTATTTTGTCTTCCATCTTTCACAACCTTAGGAATCCCAAAGTGTGAACAAAATGCATCAACATCATTAGATATTATGTTAAAGTAAAGGTTGATGCAACCTCATATCACCTTAGTGACTATTAGATAGGAGATGGACCCCTATTCTACTTCTCAAGTATTCAAATGTGTCCTTCAGTAAGGGTTTAGTGAACATATCAACAAGTTGCTCTTGTGACTTCGCATATTCCAATCTTACTTGATTTTATTGAGCTTGTTCCCTCAAATAGTGATACTTAATAGATATGTGCTTTGTCTTTGCATGCATCACTGGATTCTTAGAAATATTAATTGCACTTGTGTTATCACAATAAATTATCACTGGATCAGTGATCTCCTCATTCATACCTTCCAATAGTTTCTTTATCCATGCAATATTTGACCAATTAGTAGTAGTAGAAACATATTTTACTTCTGTAGTGGACTGATAAATGCATCCTTGTTTCTTACTTATCCAAGTTACCAATCTTTCTCCTAAAAATAATGCTCCACCAGTAGTGATTTTTCTATCATCAATGTTTCTAGCCCAATCAACAGATCAGTGTAAACTTTCAGCTCAAAATTGCCTTCTTTCTTGTACCATAATCCATAACTTTTAGTGTTCTTGAAGTATCTCAAAATTATTTTCACAACACTCATGTGTGTCTCTTTAGGATTAGCAGAGAATATAGCTAAAATTCCAACTGCATGTGCACTATCTGGTCTACTATTCACAACATACATCAATTTACCAATCATTGATATATACAAGGTTTGATATACCTCAATTGACTTGTCATCCTTTTTCATCTTGCATCTGGTGATCATAGGTGTACCAACTGATTTTCAATCTTCCATACCAAATGTCTTCAAGAATTCTTCGACGTAATTTGATTCTGTGATGTATATACCTTCCTTTTGTTGTAGTATTTACAATCCAAGAATTTTTTTTATATCACCAAACATTGACATTTCAAATTCTTTTCACATTTCATCAGAAAAAGAATTGCATAAGTTTTCATGACCTCCAAATATGATATCATCAATAAATATTTCTGAAATAAGTATGGAACTTTTTAGCTGCTTTCAGCCAGTCCAAAACAGGTTGCAGAATTGCCTGAAGTACACACAGACATCAGAAATTACCATTTTCCATATTTTCCCTATTTTGAGTTTAGTATTTGTATTTCAATTACTTTAGATTTCAAGCACAACTCTACCATTCTACCATAGGGAAATATAGGATTTTTCTCTCTCTTTCATATTCTCCATAGATTGATTCGATTATGCATTAACCTTTTGGTTGATCAAATTGGAATTCTCCTTTGGGAATTTGGATTTAGGAGTGGATCTTATATTTCCCCCATACATTACATTGAATAGAGGTGATTCCATTTTACCCCTATTCATTTTGGTGAACCCAAAAAGCTTACTCTCTTTCTTTTTGGTGTTAGATTTCCCTTTGTCTTATTGTGTGTGTTCACCTCTATTCATTTTGGTGAACCTGACACACTTACCCCTATTCTTTTATGGAATTAGATACCCTATTGTGTTAGATTTTAGATCCTTTCTTGCATTTACATTAGATCTAGTTTATTCTCTTGCATTTTAAATACAAAAATACAAAAAAATCTATATAGTCAATAAAATCCAAAAATATTTCTTGCATTTCATTTTCTATGGAGATTGTTAAGATGCTTTGGTGTGTAGTCATGTTCTTTATTACTATTATTTTAGCATCTCTTTATAATACCTATGATGTTTATGAGAGTATCATTCACTTCATTATGTTGATGATCCTTCACTTTTCTCTTGCCTATGCTTTTGTGAAGTTGACCGACACTAGTCTTCCTACATTCAAAACTTTTATTAAAGATTTATGTGGTAGTCTTATTAATCTTTTGGATTATGTGAAGAATTTGGTAGATGATACACCATCTCCTATCAATCATAATATTAATCCTAACAATCCTAATCCTAATCCTATCAATCCTAATCTTCCTAATCCTAATCCGATACCTAATTCTCCATTTGTTCATCCTTGCTTTTCCCGTACTTATGATGGGATTCAAGCTATAGTTCAGGATGCAGATGTGTAAGATTTCTTTGATTTACCTTCTCCTCTGATTCATGATGATATTAAAGGAATGGGTAAAGAAACTTCTTCAAAAACTATTATCCCACCTTATACAACCTTTACTCATGAACATGATAAACAATCACCTCTTGTAGAAGCTTTACATAATATGTACACTACCAGATATAATATGGTGACTAAACAAGGTTATAAAGGTTTAGGGAAAGGAGTTAACGAGCATGGTATTAGGTTTCCAATTCTTATACCCCCTAAACCAGATATGTATGGTGTTGGTTGTTCAAAATCTCAAGTCAAGGTAGGTGACATTAATCATCATTCTCCTCTTCACATTCTTCTCCCCACACCTATCTTAGATAACCTTAATGTTCATCAAGAAGTGGCTAAGAAGGTATATGTTGAGCTAATGAATTCCAAGAAATAAATCTTCAAACCTATGCCAATAGATGCTTTATACAAATAAAAATGTCCTTGTCATTATAGCAACACACATTTACTTGCTGATTGTAAACATTTCAAGTTATATGTTAGAGAAAGAGCTGCTTTAGGAATTATATCTCACTCTTGTGCAGTTTTAAAATTACTTCATAATTTTGATATAGGGGATTCCCCCTCTTCTGATATAATGTAAATGTTCTTCCCCTCTTGTCTCATGACCAGGGAGCAAGAGGTGTATCTTCATCTAGTCTCCTAGGATCCATTAGGTTTTTAGCATATATTATATATTGAGCTTAATTGGTATTCTCTCCTATTGTTTTATGGTTTTGCATTATGTTTATAATCATCCATAGAATCTATCTTTTTTCAAGATATCTTTTATAAGACATTTGTTTTGTGAAGGTATCCCTTATCTCTATCCCTAGGCAGAAAGGTACCTCCTTCTTTCTCTTTGTCTAGGGAATGCTTTTCCTTAGCTTAGTGGTATTTGTTTATATTGCAATATTATTTCAACATATTGATAGATGTTTTGACTATGGATAACCTTCTTATATGAGAAGTTGTTGTCCTAAGTCATCACTTCTTCTCTATGTTACAAATTATATTCTTTATAAACTCTCACCCTTTCTTTGGTGTTAGAGTTGTTTCCCTCATTTCAAAGATTCTTCTTCCTCTTGTTTGTGGGGGGCTTGATGATTGAATCTTTGTTCCCACCTTTTGAAAGATGATATTTTATTTAAAGCACTCCTCTTTGGAGGGGCTCTTGTTGATGATATCTCTTTCTTCGAGGATCCTTTTCCATGAGTGACATATCCTTTTCACAATTATCTATATTCTTGGATGTTGGGGTCAATATCCCTCGCTAAGAATATGGTGTACATTGTTGTAAATAGGATATCTCCTTGCATTGTGAAGTAGGTATCCTCTTCCATCTTTGTTCCTACACTTGGGGGACAAGGATGTCATCTCCTTCTTTTCTCTCTTTGTAGGATGCACCTCTTTCCTTGGCTAAGAAGTATTTATCTATTATGTGATATCCAATCATACATGAAAATTTTAGTTTGCATTGAGGATCTATGTCCTTGGTAACAACCTCTTTTGTTGTTTGACATTAGGTTTCCATGGTTGATATATCTCTCACCTTGGAAACTGAATAGTGTGCTATCCCTCATAAGGGTTACTTGTTTTCACTTCTTGCATGATATCTCTTTACATTTGTCCCTTCCATGGCCTCATAGGAGTTGTGACCTTCTTGGCTTGGACTGGGTGTTGTTTGTGGATATTGTCTTGATGTTGAGGAAGGTTTTATCCTTGTTCTTTCTTTTCCTTAACATGTCAAAATAGTATGTTTTTGCCATATTAAGGAGGGGGGCATATATAGGGTCTCCCTTGTACTATAGTTTTTTATTTGTATATGCTAAATCTTGGAAGGTGACACACATAAGTTGCTAAATCCTAAAAAGACATGCATTCATATGCTAAATCTTCCAAAGGTAATGCACATAAGTTGCTAAATTCCGAGGAGACACATTTTTCAAATTTTAAATATGCTAAATCTTGGAAGGTAATGCACATAAGTTGCTAAATCTTCAAGGATAACACATTTCCAATTTCAAATATGCTAAATCTTGGAAGGTAACACACATAAGTTTCTAAATCCTAAAAAGACACGCATCTATATGCTAAATCTTCTAAAGGTAATGCACATAAGTTGCTAAATCCTGAGGAGACATGCATTTCATATTCATAGTGATACAAGAAGGTGGATCTATGGGTATTCTAGAAGTCGTAAGAAGATGCATTACAATTGCAAGCATAGTTTATGGGTGAACCTATTGGGCTCTCCCTCCAAGGTGATTCATGGTAAGGTGGGCATCTTACTAGGCGAGGTAATCACTCTTTTCCCTTTCTCTCTTTTCTCTTTCATGCTAGTAGGACTGGATCATGAAGCTATGTCATTTATAGTGTTGTTCTTGTCTTTCTTATGTAAACATTTATGCTTTTATGATAGCTTTCAAACTATGATGTTAGTATAAGAAATGTTTCTTAGCAAGGTTTCTTATGCTAGTTGATTTGGGTTTGTTTTAGTACTAACCCCTCTTTTGTGTCCTTTTTTCTTTTGCACCCTCGTGCACGTATGTTTAGTTACAATACTTAGCTTGGGGGCTTTTGTCCCTAACTAAGTGTCATTTTATCTCATTTTGAATCCACTAGGATCTCTTCTTCCTTCTCCTTTACCAAGATTTTGCATCAAATCCATACTCTTGCTAAAGTGGGGGCTTAATGTATCATCTTAAAATGGAAGCACTTCCATGATAAGAGAATTTAGCCCTCTGAGTGAGTGGTCTAGGTCATGTCAAGTGCCTCAAATCATCCCTTTGCTCAGATCTGACTTGTTCAACTCATTTTGCTTCTATTTATCTCTAATTTCATTATATATCTGCATTTCTTGGCATTCTAGGTTGGAGTCTTGAGGTTTTTGACCTCAAGGTCAAAGTCAACCTTGAGGTTTGAAGTTAACCTTGACCTTGACCTAGGTCAGGGTCAACCTCGTCCTTGACCCCCAGTCCAGATTTCAAATTTCCATGATTTCTAGGTGTCGGGTTTAAGAGATATTTGTTTTCCTACCTCTGGGTCGGCCATTTCGGGTTTCAGAATGGTAAATCCTCAAATTTCATTTAATGTGTGTCCATTTCTAGGGGTTAAGGTTAATTGGGATTTAATTCTCCAATGTCAGCCTTCTCTAGAGGTTTGTGCCCTAGTTCACTATAAAAGGAGGCCTTCCTCTCTCATTTTCATCATCAAGTTTTGCATTTCATTCATTCATGCATCAAGTACTCTCAAGGAGACACTGGTGATCAAATTTTGGAAATCAAGTTCTCTTTCAAGAAAGATCAAGCATTCCATTCAAGTCCTCTTCTCCATCCAATTTCTCCATTGAAGATCAAGGATTCAAGCATTTAAGGCATTGAAGGGATTTGGTTCAAGCATTCAAGATTCATCATTCAAACCCTAGATCTAGCCATCATGGGGGTGTGATCTTCCTTCAAGATCCTTTGTTCATCTTCTAGATCCATTCATTCTTCTATCAAGGTGGATTCCAAGCATACAATCATGGAGGTTTTTTATTTACTTTCATGGTTTTGATTTACATTTACCATTGTTGTGTTCAAGCTTTCATATCAATATACTTGTTTACATTCAAAATATAATTGCATATCTATCAAATTGCATAGCTTCATTGTTAGATCTATTCCTACTACTTGCTAGCATTCTCATTTCAATTTCAATATTAAGGTTGATTCCAAACTAGGGTTTGACCAAGCCAAACCCTCAAACAAACAACAAAAACTCTCTTTTTCTTGCAGGTGCAAGTGCAGAATTTTGGATTTGAGAATAGATTTGGATACCCTTTTCGGTGAACTTCTAGGATCTATGAACAAAGTAAAAATCAACCTTCAAATAAAGAATGTATCCTTTGACATTTTATGAGGTTCAAAGACTACCTACCATTCGAAAGACAAAATATTTTTGGGTTTTCTTCGTCTCGGCATTTCCAGTCTAAAATAGGTTGTAAAATTGCCTGAAAGTACACACAGACATCAGAAATTGGCATATTCTAGATTTTCCCTATTTTGAGGTTAGTATTTGTATTTCAATTATTTTAGATTTCAAGCACAGCTCTACAATTCTACGATAGGGAAATATAGGATTTCTCTCTCTTGCATATTCTCCATAGATTGATTCAATTGTGCATTAACCTTTTGGTTGATCAAATCAGATCTCTGCTTTGGGAATTTGGATTTAGGAGTGGATCTTATATTTCCCCCATACATTACATTGAATAGAGGTGATTCCATTTTACCCCTATTTAGTTGGAAATATATGTAGACTAGGATATGATAATGTTTATAAGGGTATTTTAAGTTGTAATATGTTTTGTGAGGTCCATTATGGGTTTCTAAGGAAGGGTTATTTTGATTAAGTTAAGAGACAAGTGATAAATTTGTATGAGTTTTATGGGATGGGAATTTTAAGTTTTCATCAATTTATTTATGCATATTTATGCATGGATGTGTGGGTGGATAGATTTTGGAGTAAAACTATAGATGATATAATTAAATATGTAAATGAAGAAAATAAAATCACAAAGTTTTGTTGTAAGAGAATGTTTAGTGTCTTAGAGCAGCATTTGAAAAAAGAGGAAGAAAGGAGAAGATAGTAATAATATTTCTCACATATAGGAGCACATGATTTCCATATTTTACTAGGGATTCTAATGTAAGAACATCAAAACATATTCTAATTTTATTTTTCACCAATGGTAGTTTGTGCAAATTTAGCTTGAAATCCATTTCGAAGCCTAGTCAAATAAGTTGGAATAGTTAAAGAAGAGAGAGAGGATATAGTTGAGAGGAGACAATAAGAATGGAAGGGGGGATTAGGGGTTCAACCAAACAATGGAAGAGATTTTGTGAAAGGTAAAATGGCCAAACATGCACCATAAAGTGAATAAAAGAAAATGGCCAAGAAAGTGAATTGAATAAGTTAAAATGGATTTTCAAGAGCATATGAGTGTGGCTATAGGTATGAGAATGTTTGCATAGATTAAGTGAGAAGATTAGACAAAGGACTATTGGATGTATAACTCAAGCAATGTATTGTTAGGAATAGTCCCAAGAGATAACTAAGAGGGGGGGGGGGGTGAATCAATTATCTACAAGTTTGAATTCTTTATCCAATTAAGTATATTTAAACATAAAGCATAAACACAATGAAATAACACTTGAACACAACACCAATATTTTGGTTATGGGGAAACCCAAATAGGTAAAAACCCCGATGGGAATTGACACCCACTAATAATTTGTACTAGTGTTTTATGATCCTTTTTAGAATATCCTTAACCCTGTTAGGAGTCTTTTACAATTAACCCTGTTAGGGGTGAGGACGCACTGTCTGAGAGCACACTACTCAAAGGGTTGAAGGCTACAACCTTCTAAATAACAAATATACACTATATCTGGATCATGGTGAAATACGCTTTGAATTGTTGTCTGGATCAGTTCCAATGTATATCATAAACTCTTCACTTGGTCACATAGACCTTCTTCTGATCACTCAACACTTCGTACACTCTGCTCTGCTCTTCACAATCAACTCTGAACCATACTCTAGCAATCACAAATGACTACCTATAAATATCTTTCCTCTAAATAATATAATCAAGTCAGCCTATTAGGACCACCTCAAAATCATATTAGAGAAACCATAACATACTCCAATAATAATTTTTTCGGCTCTACTAAGCACGCAACACAATCTATGACCTACCCAATATTAATAAATGTAGACACACGCTACACATTGTCGGCTCTACCAAAGTGACTCAAAATTTCTCATCAAGATGAATTAAATCATGTTCTCTTAACTAAACATTATTAACTCTTCTCCAATCCTTAATCCAAGGGTGCATATTGAAATGATAAACGTAACTCCTGAACCAATATAATCTTTGTCTAGTCTTTTGAATAAACATAGGAAACTGCTACTAGTGAATAGTGACTGCATAGCTTCACTTCTATTGATCATCAAAATCTACGTTCATGATTGTAACATCACTAACATGTCTTCATCATATATCCAAAGGTGCAAGGCTTCATGATGACTGTATGGACAATCACTCATAGAACACTTCCTATAACTCTATCAGGAACACTGCTGACACAAGTTGCTACATAACTATCTGTACTAACAGTTACCCTCTATGTCCATGATATCATGCTAATAACATGTCCATGTCTCACATACTCAAATCTTATTATATAGTTTTTCCACACATGCTACTTACCGTATGCTTTCATGAATGACAAACATACATTCAACACTGGCTTGATGGAAAATCTCCAACAATCTCCCCCTTTGGCATTGATGGCAACATATGGAATGAAAAACACCATCAATCCAAATGAGAAATTATTTTATAACATTCTCCATTTCCTCATCAAAACTCCCCCAAGGATGAATCCTCCATCTGCTCTAATATTTTTCAACATTCTCCATTTTCTCAACTGAACTACTTTCATGAGTGAATATTGCTCCCCCTTAGTATATTACTTCTTCTTTAATTCTATTTTTCATGACTATATATTACTTCCCCTTTGACATCAATGGAAAAGGGTGACAATTAGTTTAAGCACTGGTACTACTCCTCAAGTAGAGTAGTCAACCATCCATCAGTCCTTGAGGACTGATACTCTTTCTTCTTTTCTTCTAAGAAGAATTATGGAAGGGAACTACTCCTAGCTTCTCCCTAAGATACTCAAAAGTATCCTTTGGCAATGACTTTGTGAATATATCTACTAATTTTTCCTTTGTGCTTACATAGTCCAACTAGACCTCTTTCTCTACCACTTTCTCTCTTAGGAAGTGATACTTAATCTCTATGTGCTTTGTCTTTGCACGCATCACAGGATTCTTTGACATGTTGATAGTGCTAGTGTTATCACAATGAATAACAATAGGATAATCAATCTGAATTCCAAAATCCTTTATCATTTTCTTGATCCAAACAATTGTAGAAAAATTTAGGGCTGCTACAACATACTTCACTTCTTCTATTGACTGAGAAATACAATTTTTCTTCTTGCTTGTCCAAGTGATAAGTCTGTCACAAAGAAACATTGCTCCACTTGATGTACTTTTTCTATCATCAACGCATCTTGTCCAATTTGCATCAGTATATACATGAAGCTCAACATTTTCTAAATTGGGATACCATAGACCATAATATATAGTTCCTTGTAAGTATTTGAATATTATTTTTACTTCCATGAGGTGACTTTGTTTAGGCTCTTTTGCAAATCTTCCAACTATGCCAACTGCATTGGAAATATGAGGTCTGGTTTAAGTAAGATATATGAGTTTACCAATCATAGATTTATACAATGTTACATCTACTACTGGTGAGTCATCTTCTTTTGTAAGCTTGCATCCTATTATCATAGGTGTGCCCACTGGCTTAGAATCATCCATCTTGAATCTTTAATATTTCTTTCACATACTTGGACTGATTAATGAAAATACATTTTTCTGTCTACTACACATTTAATCCCAAGAAGTATTTGATGGGTCCAATAATGCTCATCTCAAACTCACTCTACATCTCCTTGGAAAATTCTACACTAAGTTTATCATTACTCCCAAAGATAATGTCATCAACAAATATAGCTACAAGTAGTAGTCCTTTAGATGTCTCCCTTATGAATAGATTATAATCTGCCGCTCCTTTCTTGAATCCAATTTTTGTTAGATATCCATCAAGTCTTTCATACCAAGCTCTAGGGGCTTGCTTAAGTCCATAGAGGGATTTATTCAATTTGCATACCATATCAGGTCTGTCTTACAAGGTGAATCCTTCTGGCTACTCAATATATACTTCCTCTTTTAACTCTCCATTCAAGAATGTTGAGTTAACATCCATCTGATAAACTTTTAAGTTTTTGAATGTTGCAAAAGCTAAAAATAACTTAATAGCTTCTAATCTTCTCACAAGTGCAAATGTGTTTGAATAAGCAATGCCTTCTCTCTGTGCACATCCCTTACATACTAACCTTGCTTTATTTCTTACTACTATACCATCTTCATTCATCTTATTTTTGAATATCCACTTTGTTCCAATCACATTCTTATCACTAGGTCTTGGGACCAGTTCCCAAGTATCATTCTTGATAATCTGATCTAGTTCTTATTTCATAGCATCGTGCCAATCTAAATCATTACATGCATCTTTAACACTTAAAGGTTCAATCTGAGATAGTAAACGTACTACCTCATTGCTTGCTAAATTATTTGCTTTTGATCTTATTGTAACTTTTCCACTCTGATCTCCAATGATGTCATCCTTAGAGTGATATCTAGATGTATACTTTGGAACTTTAGGTGATATTGACTCATCTTCCTTATGAGTTTCTTCTTCACTTGTTTCAAGGTCATTAAATAATACATTAATACTGTCAAACATCTCTTCAACAATGGTCTCACTAGTGGAAGGACTAGGTTCTTCTTCAATCATAAGTGAGTAATCATGATATATTTCTTGAACATGAGCACTTTCAATGATTTTCTTCAATCTCAAGTTAAAACATCTATAAGCTTTACTTTTAGTAGAGTAACCAAGAAAAATACCTTCATCACTTCTTGCATAAAACTTTCCTATTGCTTCAACCCTCTTGATGTAGCACTTGCTTCCAAAGATTCTGAAGTATTTTACTATGGGAACATTACCAAACCATATCTCATAAGGTGTCTTGTCTGCACCAAGCCTTAATTGTATTCTATTTATTGTGTAGACTATTGTATTAACCACATCTCTCCAATAGCTATGTGTAACTTTTCCTTCAATCATGATGGTGCATGCTCTATCAAGGATGATCCTATTCCTTCTCTCCAAAATCCTATTTTGTTGAGGGGTTCTAGGTGCACTCAACTATCTCTTTATGCCATGTTCTTTGTAGTACTCATAGAATCTATAAGAGCTGAATTCTCCTCCTCTATCCAACCTTAGACATTTTTATCTTTAGTCCAAATTCATTCTCAACCTTAGCTTTGAATATTTTGAACTTCTCAAATGCTTCTGACTTATCTTTTAAGAATGCAAACCACATCATTTTAGAATAATCATCTACAAACAAAATGAAATACCTTTCACCATAGTATGATCTTCTTTTAGCCGGTCCACATAGGTTAGTATGAATCATATCCAACTTGTTCTCTATTGAATTGTGCTTACTTCTGAATGAATTCCTCACATGCTTTCCCATCACACATTCCCTGCAAATAGTATCAATTGGTTTTTCTATGCTAGGTAGGTCTCTAACTGCCTTCACATTACTTATCTTTACTATGTTATAAAAATTGATATGACATAGTCTTTTATGACATAGCCAACTGTCATCAACTTTAGCAACAAAACAACTTGCTTTTGAATTAAGTTGAAAAACATTACCTTTAGTCTTTGAACCTGATGCAATCATAACACCATCCTTGTTGTTAATGATGCACTTGTTGTCTTTGAATTCCAACTGATAACCTTTTTCAAGTAACTACCCAACACTAAGAAGGTTATGTTTCAAACCATCTAAATAGAGAACATTATCAGTGTTGTTCTTTCTGTCCAATGTAATAGCTCCTCTACCAATTATAGGTTTAGGAGTGTTATCTCCAAATCTAACCATGCCACCATTGTATTTGTCTAGATGGAAAAACTTGTCTTTATCACATGTCATGTGATGTGAACAACCACTATCTATGATCCAATCTATCCTTATGTCTTCTTGAGAAATCAATGCTAACTTTACTTCCTTTTTCTCATCTTCATGGCTTATTTCATTATTCATTTTTTCTATGATAGCAATGAAATAAATTTCATCTTCAGTTGAATCATCATTAGATACTTCATCTCCAACATAGTAACATTCCTTTGAATACTTAGGCTTGTAATCATTTTTTAACTTTTTAGCTCTTGTAGGACACTTAGATGCAAAGTGACCAATCTTATTACATGAAAAGAATTTAAATGGCAATTGACCTTCATATTTCCCTTTTCCTTTCTTTTCTCTTTTAGCAATCATAGCAATGAAATCATCTAGAGCTTTTTCTTCATTATCATTATCAAAATTACTAGAGGTATTCAAGGATTTCTTACCATGAACTAAAGCTTTGAAGGTTGTCTCACTTTTAGGTTTTGTCTTCAAACTTGATATCTCAAATGTAGCAATCTTGTAGATTAAAGTTTCTCTTTTGAGGTTTTTTGAATATTGTAGTCTCATCAAGGATGTTTATCTTTCTTTCATATTCTGGTGTCAATGTATTCATCATTTTATCCATGATGTCTTCTTCTAAGATTTCTCCACCATTATTTCTGATTCCAGGAACTGCTTCATTTATCCTTTGATTGTAGGCTCTTATGTTCTCTTTAGGTAGCATCTCCAATGTATTGTACTTTTTCTTCCATGTCTTTCTACACGCATTATTTTCTTGTTTATCACCTTCAAACATGTCTTTTAGGTGCTTCCATATCTTGTAGGTTGTGTCTACTTTCTTTATCTCTGAAAACTCACTATCAGATAGGGTGCTAATAAGGGCTTCTTTTTCTATTGCATTCTGATGGAACAAATCCTTCTTCTTGCTAGTAACATCATCCTTTGCAAGATCTACTAGAGAGGGGATCTGAACTTCCTTGATAGCCACTTCAAAAACTTCAAAAGAAATGCACTACAAATGTGTCATCATCTTATTCTTCCAATCAAGATAATTCTCTTCGTCAAACTTAGGACTGTCTTTTCTAAAGAATGTCATTTGATCAACCTCAAGCTATTAAACTTTCTCTCTGAGGCACTTGGCTCTGATACCAGTTGTTAGGAATAGTCTCAACAGATAACTGAGAGGGGGGGGGGGTGAATTAGTTATCTAAAAGTTTCAATTCTTTATCCAATTAACTATATTTAAACATAAAGCATAAACATAATGAAATAACACTTGAACACAACACCAATATTTTGTTTATGGGGAAACCCAAATAGGTAAAAACCCTGGTGGGAATTGACACCCACTAATAATTTGTACTAGTGTTTTATGATCCTTGTTAGAAGATCCTTAACCCTGTTAGGAGTTGCTTTACAATGTATTTAGTACAGTGACCTGGTCAAGGGTCAGACCCTATTAGGAGTCTTTTACAATTAACCCTATTAGGGGTGAGGATGCACTATCTGAGAGCACACTGCTCAAAGAGGTGAACACTACAACCTTTTGAATAATAGATATACACTATATCTGGATCTTGGTGAATTACGCTTTGACCTATTGTCTAGATAAGTTCCGATGTATATCATAAACTCTTCAATTGGTCACATAGACCTTTTGTTGATGGCTCAACACATCACACACTATTCTCTTCTCTTCACAATCAACTCTAAACCATACTCTAGCAATCACAAATGACTTCCTATAAATATCTTTCCTCTAAATGATATAATCAAGTTGACCTATTAGAACCACCTTGAAATCATATTAGAGAAACCATAACATACTCCAATAATAATTTTTTCAGATCTACTAAGAATGCAACACAATCTAGGACCTGTCCAATATTAATAAATGTAGACACACACTACACAGTGTTGGCTCCACCAAAGTGACTGAAACTTTCTCCTCAAGATGAATTACATCATGCACTCTTAACCAAACATTATTAACTCTTTTTTAATCCTTAATCCAAGGGTGCATACCTAAATGATAAGCACAACTCCTGAACCAATATAATCTTAGTCAGCTCTTCTGAATAAACACAGGAAACTGCTACTAGTGAATAGTGACTACATAACTTCACTTCTACTGATCATCGAACTCTATGTTCATGATTGTAACATCACTAACATGTCTTCATCACATATCCAAAGGTGCAAGGCTTCATGATGACTGTACGAACAATCACTCATAGAACACTGCATGTAACTTTGTCAGGAACACTGCTGACACAAGCTGCTACATAACTATCTATACTAACAGTTATCCTCTGCATCCATGATATCATGTTGATAACATGTCCATGCTTCATATACTCAAAGTTTACTGTATAAGTCTTCCATGCATGCTACTTACCCTATGTTTTCATCAATGACAAACATATAGTTAGCACTGGCTTGCTAGGAAATCTCCAACACGTATAACTATTCTTATAAGAATAAGGAATGCAAATATTTTTATTCTTAGAATGGTTTTTTTTTCTCTTAGTACCAATGTCATGTGTTGTAATTTAAATAAATTATTGAATTATTTTTTTGTAATTGTTGAACTACTTCATTTTATAACCTTGTATGAATGTTTTAGTTTATTAATGTACTATGGTTTCATGTCACTACAATAACCTAGTTTGTCTCTATTAAAAGGAAACTTCCATTGTTTGGTCTTAGAGTGTGAGAGTAAGTGGGGATTCATCCCCATCATATTGACTTGTGAAAATTTGACAACTATTTATTGCATATTTATGTAGATGATGTATAAAATTATTATTAAGTAATTTATCATTAAAGTCTGCTTATATTTTAGTAAACTGGATAATAGAGGATTTCTAGGAGGCTTGAAAAATAGAATTCAAACATTTAAAAAGTACAATCAAAATGTCTCTTTCATTAAAATATATTTATATTATTAATATTTAATTAGGTCATTTTTTTTTTCCTTTTAAATTGTGAGAATCTTTGAGAACCCATTTTGCATCATGTCTTCATTATAAGTTCATAGAAATGAAGTTATTTTAGCTCTTATAAAAATGATTGAGATCTAATTAAAATTGTTAAAAAATATAAATGCACAATTATTTATATGAAGTAAAAAAAAAATAGAAATTCAACTAGAGATTAATTTAGAGGATATTTAGTATCCAATGAAAATATCTTTTAGATGAGTAATTAGTATGTTATGATAGTAAACTAAGATTTAGAATATGGGTATAAAATACACATTACTTCAATGTAACAAAATTACTCAAATATTTTTATTGTCTTATATAGGACCACATCATGTAGCATGGAATAAGAAAAGATTCTAGGATGTTTGACGTAACTTAATTTATAATAAATATGATTTATAATATTAAGGACTCAAAAATTACATATTTGTTTATCAATTAACCTCTCATCTCCCAAGATACTACTATGAAAATAAAATTAAAAAAGGAAATAATAAATAACATAAAGCATACACAAAAACGTCACACTTAAGCTTTGAAGTAAGGAGTGAGAGCAAGAGAAAGAGAAAGAATACTAAGGTTTCATGAGGCAAGGGAGTTGTAGATAGTAATTTTGATGAAGAATCATCAAGTGATGTGATGATGGTGACTAGGTTTTTTATTTTAAGGATAAATTTTGGAGAGGATCATAGGATATTCATTACTCTATAGAGAAGCAATAGGAATGCATTCTCGTGGTTGATTTTGGTCAAATTTTTGGTGATGCTTTCCTTGATGATGCCACACAATTTTTTACCCTCTTTTCTAGTTGGGGGGTTTTCTCTATTGTTGATGCATGTTATTGTAGTGAGTTTTGTTCTTTGGTTGTTGTTTGTGGCTTGAACTCAGGACTCTCTTGTCTTTGCCATGCCATGGTTCTTTTTCTCATGCCTTGTTTCTATTATAGAGATATTGTGAGTTGCAATACATGCTTATCATATATAATTTTGGATCTAGTGGTCAAGTGCTTGACATGGGTAGGGATTTTTTTGTACCCTCTTTTGCATTCTAGTGTCTACTTGATCATGTTTTTGAGGATTGGTTTTGTATGAACTAGTGGTGCTTTTATTTTCTCTACAATGGGTTGGGTTTTTATCATCTATTGTGAGGGTGTTTGGTAGCCTCTTTTGTGTAGTCCTATTTGGTACAAAATATTTTCCTCTTTTATTGGGGCTCTATTAGGAATGTTTGAGGATGGTGTTTTATTGGAAACTAAGTTTTCTCTTAGTTCTAGCATGTCTAGCATTTGTACTTGCATTTTTCTTGGTGTTTCAGTACAATATGATAGTTTTCTTTGTAGTGGACCCTCTTGTAGCTCAATTTTTTCTATATATTATATAAGGTTAGAATTTAATTCTTCCTTGAGAAGGTTGTTTTTGTTTCTTTTTTGTGAGTAGAGTAGTAAAGGAGGCTTCCTCTTTTGCATTGTCCTTGTGTTTTTTTGAGGCCCAATTTTGTTGTTTCTTTTGGTGTTTTCTATCTAGTCAATTACTATTAATTTTCAAGGGATCATTCTATCTTTTGGTCTCTTTTGTTTTTTTATAAGGGTTACTTCATGTTTTTTAGTTGTGATCACCCTTGTTGGAGCCTTGTTCTTTCTGTTTTATTTTCTCAAGTAGGATCTTATTTTTCTTCTCTTGGTTCTTCCTTGTGTTGCTCCTATAGTGGTGGAGTCTTCTCCTAATGGGGTGGGGAGTTTTCTAGTTGCTATTGAGAGGCTTTGAATCATTTTTCTCCTTTTTTCCTATTTTTTAATTCATATTGAGTTTGTGGTACCTCTTATGGGCATGTATATTGGCCTTGTTGGAAATTTTGAAAGCATCCTTATGTGGTCTTGTCTTATTTTTTACTATTGGGAGATTGGGTTTAGTTGATTGTTTTCCTCCCTTCTTGTGATCTCTTCCAATTCTTCTCCTATTGAATTGGATTCCTTTTCTATTAGGGTGAGAAGGGGATGCACAATATAGGTGATGAGTTTCTATTTGGAAGCCATTGTTTTTTTCTACCAGATGGTTTTGGGTGCCTTTTTAAAACCCAAAATGAAGGTTTGGGGAGCCTTTAGAATCCTTGTGTATCTCATCTTTCTCTCATTTTCTTGTTAGATTAAATTTTTCCATGTTTTCTTTTATGGTTTATCTTTAGGTTTTCATAAGAGAAGGTTATTAGAGCTTTGTTAAAACCCAATGTTTAAGTTAAGGGATTTTGGAAAAACTTTGGGTTCTTGTTCAATGTTAAGGGATCTTGTAGAAACCCTCTATACCGAGTTTAGGGCCAGTTTGGCCTATTGATATTTCACTATAATCTACATATGATTATTTTCTTTAATTAGGATTTTTCTCTTCAACTATTTCAAGGGTTCTTGATTGGTTGTGATCTATCATTTTTGGTCATTTGTTTATGAGTTTTATATATATTTGTATATGGTTTCAAGGCCCCTTGAAAATTTTTTTACCTTAATAAAATACATCACTTAATATATAGTAATTTTCCTTTGGATAAAACCTATGATGAGTGAAAAAATCAATGAAAAGAATGAATTTACCATGCAATCACTAATGAGTTTAAATAATGATAGTTATAATACCTCAATAATGATCTTTCAATAATTTTACAAAAGATATGAAGATGAAATAAGGTAAATAACATAAATATAAATCTAACATAGAATATATTATACCTTGTTTCATCTTTTCATTTACGTAAAAACAAAGTAGAGTGCAGCCTCGATCCACTTGATTAAATCTCTCTTTGATTATTTCTTTCTTGATTTTGTACATGTGGATAGATCACTATTAAAAACTAGTATACATTTTGTATGGTAGAGTGATACAGGAGCATCCTAGGTTCTTGGAAATCTTGCATCACCCAAAAACATATTTCCCTTTCAGTTGGATTTTAGTGTTTTGGTTGACAATCCTTCTAGTTGGCTTCTTGGCTCATGTGAACCTTCTACTGTATTTTAGACATCATGGTGAATCTATGTCTAGGTTCACATCCCAATCCATTCTATCTTATAGATATGATTAGTGTATTGTTCGATGATCTTATTCTCATGGCTGACATACTTGTGTGATCA
Source organism: Chamaecyparis obtusa (assembly GCA_027943335.1). NCBI lineage: Eukaryota > Viridiplantae > Streptophyta > Pinopsida > Cupressales > Cupressaceae > Chamaecyparis > Chamaecyparis obtusa. The sequence continues at coordinate 239,350 of BSBK01000935.1, read as the reverse complement.
CACTTCATTCCATATCAATTTGAAGTTGTTCCTTATGATTTGGGTCTTGATCTATTTCTTGTAATACATTTTCTTCATTATTGTAAAATATGATCTCCTTGATTGACTTGTGGCTTGTGATCTTGTATATATTGTGGCTTTGGTTCCTTAGTTAGGTAGCTCTCGATAGGGAGTCTTCCTAAAGGTTCTCACCCAATATATATCTAGATTTGTTTATGTAATCAAGCATGTATGTCTTAGAATATAATTTGGCATGTCGTTGGGCATGTGTACATTGTAAATATTAATTATTTGATAATCTGAATGTCTGATTGGCATTATTGTACTATTCATGGTTAAGTTATTTGTGTTCTTGAATGAATTATTTCTATTGTGTTGACTCTAGCTACATAGTTGGACCATCTCCAATGGGAAACTATGGCCATGACTGCATCATAGAGGATTTATAACAAAAAAAATGATATCATGTATGTGATAGTGAAATACTTATTGAAAATAAAAGGTGAAGGCTTTTAGTTGTCAATTAATGGAATTGGATATGGAAGCTAATATGTAGCTAAAAAAGGGTCTTAGTTTGTGTGAATTCTTAGAAGAAATAGAAAATGGGAAAATATCATTAGAGGGATTATTAAGAAGGAAAAATAATAAATGGATATTGAATAATGAAAATGGATATTTTCGTAGGATTCTTAAAAGATGAAAGATTTAATGTTTTGTCTATTACAAGAGAAGTGAATTTAAAAAATAGGATTTGTTGGAAGAAGAAATATTGTTGCATGTGAATCTATTCAAACCAAAATTTGGTATTTATCTTAAGTGGATTTACATTACAAGAGATGGAGATCTATTGGAAAATGTGCAATATTGCAATGTTAATAGGGCGGACAAGTGACACATGATGACAAGTTTGAGAATTAGAAGAATAGTAAAATGGAGAAAAAATAATAATGGAAAATAAACTAATTAATTAGGATTAATAAATTATGTGGTGGATACCATGGTTGAATTGAATAGATTAATAAAACTTAGAATGAATGATAATATATTAATTAGATTAAATTTAATTAATTATGGGGAGAACGAATATTTAATAAAATAATAAAATTATGTAGTTAATCAAGAGAATATGGAAATAAATTGAATAGGTAAAGTTAAAAATTAAATATTTAGTTAATAAATTCTTGATTTTACATCATTTGTATTCTTCTCTCTTGATTGAAATAATGACCAATAGAAGTCATGTCATTTTGAACCAGAATAAATTATGCCTTATTTGTTTAGGAAGTTGGTATAAGAAGAATGCTCCCTTGAAACAAATCTTTCTAGATTCTCTATGTTAGATAACTGAGAGGGGGGGTGAATCAGTTAAGTCCAGTTATCCTACAGTCCCAAACACTCTATGATGTATAAAAAAAATCCTTCAATTCAATATAAATAACTCGATAAAACTTTGTCCTTGCCTTTTTGTTCATTAACTGAATACTAGTAAATTAACTAGTGTATATACCAATCAAACTAGTAATTGTAATGTGTAAAGTAAAATAACAAATCATCACATCCATACACATATAACACTTAATTTTTAACGATCTCATGACAATTAAAAATAAATTTCCATGACTACTCTTAATCATAGAATGGTGAATAGAATCTCTAATATGATTATTAATGGTTTGAGATCTAAAGATGAAGATTCTATTAGAATGGAGGCAAAAAGAAATTTAGGATCTTCTTCAATAGGATATTGTCTTGGATCAAGAAGATCAAAGGGGTTTTTTGGATTGTATCCCCTCCATCTTAAATGAGGACCAAAATGCCATTCTTACTACTATCCCTTCTAATGCTAAAATTAAAAGGGTTGTATTTTCTTTTGATGGGGACAAGGCCCTTGGCCCAGATGGGTTTCCCCTATTTTTCATCCAGAAGTTTTGGTTTATAATTGAAAAGGATGTTACTAGTTTTATGAAGGAATTATTTAGGTCTAGGAAAATCTTGAAAGAATTGATTGGTACTTTTATTGCTCTTATCCCAAAAAAAAAGGGGCTGACAAAATGGACCAGTTTAGACCGATAAGCTTATGTAATACAGCTTACAAGATCATTTCAAGGGTAATGAATACTAGGATTCTCTCTATTTTTCCTCCTCTTATATCTTGACAACATAATGGATTTATCCTAGGTAGGCAGATTATGGATTATATTATCTTTGTTCATGAAAATGTGCATTCTCTAGCTATGTCCAAAAAGGAAGGTTTCATTTTGAAGTTGGACTTATCCAAAGCCTATGATAGGGTTGACTGGGATTTTTTGAAGAAGGTTTTCAAGGCCTTTGGTTTCAATCATAGAAGTATAGATCTTATTCATCATCTTATTTCATCAACTAATTTTTCTATTTTGGTTAATCGCTCTCCTATCCCCTTTTTTAAATCATTGAGGGGACTAAGATAGGGTGACCCCTTATCTCATGTCCTCTTTTTTATTATGGAAGAATGCCTAGGAATCTATACATTAATAAAATGGTCCAAAAAGGGTATTTTAAGGGTCTGAATCCTTACTTGGCTATTCAGGTCTATTCACGCCAGTAATTTATGGATGATTCTATGATTATGGGGGAAGCTTTAGTCAAAAATGCTAAAAACATTAAGAAGGCCTTGTATAGCTATGGATCAACATCAGGACAACTCCTTAACAAAGGGAAAAGCTTTGTGTTCTTCTTTAATGTCCCTAAAAAAATACAAGTGAGAATAAATAATATTTTGGGGTGTGAGATGGAGTCTTTACCTGGTACTTACTTGGGTATTCCTCTCTTCTTGGAACCTCGTGATTCTTTTTGAAGATCGTTGGTGGATAGATTTTATAGAAAATTGGTTGGATGGAAGGGCACTTTGCTGAGTCAAGCAAGTAAGATTCAGATTCTTAGATCTACTCTTCAAATTTTACCTCTTTATGCCCTTAGCATTTTCAAAATTCCTAGAAAGTACGGAGAGGCTATTGAAAAAATCTAGAAAACCTTTCTATGGACTAGGATGGAAAAAAATAAAAGGATATCTCTTATTGCTTGGGAGAAAGTGTGCAGGATAGTGAATAAAGGGGGTTTAGGTCTACATAAAATCAGGAGCCTAAATGACCATCTTCTTGCTAAGCTGATTTGGAGATACTACAATTAAAATGGTGAATGGACTTCCATATGGGAGAATAAATACAATAAGGACTTCCCTAGTCTTAAAATACTTATAAGCAATGACACCATCCCTGGGGGATCCTTTATCTAGAGAAATGCCATGAGCAATAAGGAGATCATTAGAAAAGGAGTTAAATGGAAAGTGGGTAATGGAAGGACATCACAATTTTGGGATGAGGTGTGGCTGATGAATAACCCCTTAAAGGAGATCCATGAGTGGAAGGTTTTTGAGGATCAGTGCAAGTTGATGTTTGGTATTAAAGTTGTTGATTATTGGGAGAGAGACCACTGGGCAAACTTCTCTATTATTGACCTATCTCTTGGGTAGCTTAATAAAATCCTAAGCTCTATGACTTTGATTAAGGAAGAGGAAAACCTTATTTGGAAGTATAATACTACTGGGAATTTCTCTATTTCTTCTTTGTATCATCAAGATTTTGAGAATCAAACTGAGCCTTGTTGGGCTAATGCATGGATTAAAGGCCTTACTCTGAAAGTCAATGTTTTCTTTTAGATTGTGCTCCAAAACAAGGTCCTAAATACTACTAACTTGAGAAGAAGATGATTGACTATGGCTAAAATATGTTACTTATACAAACAAGATGAGGAAATTGTTAACCATATGACCATCCATTGTCCTTATGTGTGCAAGATTTGGGAAAAATGATTAAAACTTTTTAATGTGGAATGAATCTTCCTAGAGGAATTACAGAGCTTTTTCACTTCTTAGATACCTCACTCAAAGAATGAAACTATGATGAATTTTTGGAAATTCATTTTACCCTATATTTTCTAGGGGGTTTGTAAAGAAAGAAATGATAGTCTTCAGAAATAAGGTTTCCAAAGAAAAGCTAGTCTTTCATAAGATCAAAAGAGCTATGCTGGAGAATATTTATTTAAAGGGGAACATGATTGAACCTTCTAATATTGGGAACATTATTTTATTTTATAATTGGAAGATTAAAGATAATATGAATAAGTGTAAAAAGACTCCTTGAGAAATGAAGCTAGATGGGATTTCCCTCCTATTGGGTGGATGAAGGTTAACTTCAATGGCCCCTTGAAAGGGAACCTGGGGGTGGATGGATGTGGCATGGTTATAAGATATGGGCATGGTATTTGTAAAGGACTAAGTTCAATACCTTTAAGCATCCAAACTAATCATGTAGTGGATGCTAATGCGGCTCTCAATGGCTTAGTTCTAGCTAAGGAGAAGGGTTGTAAGAAACTTTGGCTTGAAGGTGATTTTTTAAATATTATAAGATGTTTAAATAAGGATTCTAACCCCTCATTGACTATTTATAATTTTATGTTTAAGAAACAAACCTTAATCATCTCTTTTGAGGAATGCATCATCACACATAATTTTAGATAAAATAATGATCTCTTTGATTGGGAGGCTAATGTGGTTTGCAAGTTGGAGGTGATGATGAAATGGGATGACATGAATGATCTGCCTTTTGAGGTGAAATTGTTAATAGATAGTAACCTTTTATGGAGCAATCATAAAGTGTTTTAAATGGTATTTTTAATGAAGAATATTGATTAAAAGGTGAGGCTTCATTATTTATTTTTTTGTGAGAAGTACAACTTGGTGAAAACACTTCTGATTTGGCACATATTCTGGGTTATATTTGCTAAGTTTAGCAAAGCCATTATTACTCACATTGACATTTGTAGTTTTTACAGAGATACATTGAAGGTTTATTAGAGAGAAAATATGGGTGGTAGTAAGAAGAGATTCGAACCAGTGAACTGTGAGGAGTGGAAATAGAATAAGGAGGTGTGTGATATCCTGAAGAAAGGTGGGATGGCGGGATTTATAGTGAGGTTGCATGGAAGAAACCCTACTATTTCTAAGAATCTCATCAAAACTTAGAAGAATGGTATGGTTCTTGTGGGTGATCAGCTAATGGAGGTTACAAAGGACATCATTGCAGAAGCTACTAGTATGAGCATGGAAGGGTTAAAATTTTATAGAGATAGGAGTATCTCTGATAAAGCTCCTGAGAAGTTCCCTATAATGGAGCGGGAAAATATGAGGCTAGTGAAGGAGGACACTTCCTACCATAACCCTAATCACATTTCTTGGTCATGGAGGTATGTGTTATATGTTGTCATCAACTATATCACGCTTGACGATAGATTTACCAAAGCACACATGCACCATTTTATGTTGTTAAATCATTTTATGTATACAATGTGAAAGTTAGTCTTCCTTTTTATTTTTTGAGCTCATTGGATTCCACCATAATTAGTCTTCAGAAGGACCCAAAAAGGGACCATGCCTTACACCAGGACCTCATACTTTTGGTGTATGACTTGTTAAAAACAAAAAAAAAGTGGAAAAACCCTTCTTGAAGGGTCACACTAGGGATGATGAGGAAACAAAAGGTGATGAGGAAGATAATATGTATGCTGATGATACAGAGGATGATGAGGAGGTTCCCTCTAGGGCCAATTCCTCGAAGAAGGCTAAATTTAATGGTTCTCCTTCTTAGAAAAATTAGAATAAGGAAGTTGTGGAAGACTCAGACATTGAAAATGATACAGAAGATGAGGAGTATGAGGAGGAAAAGAGGAAAGAGGGTAACAAGAGGAAAAGAGGTGAGGTCACTAACAACAAGAAAAAGAAAAAAAGGGTGAAAAGCACCAGCAAGAGGAGAATCCTTATCTCCTCGAAGGATGATGAGTATTTGGAGCAAGAGCAGAGTATTGGACAAAATATTGGGGAGGAAAAAGGGGAAGAAGCCAAGATGGAGGGTGACATTGGTAATCTGGACGAAGGCCAAATTTCTCCAGGGAAGGAGAAGGATAATCTACAAAATTTCTACCAATTTATGGATGAGATCATGGATAGTATTGACAAAGGAATTACAGGGACCAAGGCTACAAAGAATACTAAAAATGAGGAAACTAAAAAGGAAAAAAGTGGGGTAAATGATATGACTAAAGATAATAATTTCTTGGTGGATTTTACCTGCACGCTGGGAAAAATGATGGATGATATTGGCAATATTAAAAATAAAATGTGGGTGATGGGATGTGAGGCTAACCTCATTAAGAAGATCAATATAGGGGACAAACCAGTTGCAGAGTGCCTTAATGAAATGAAGGATGTGGTGGGTAGGGCAGACAGTTATGCTAAAATGGTTGACAAGGTCTATGAGATGGAAAAAAGATTGAAAGAGAAAGAGGACAGGGCTATTAATGGGGATTTCAAAGGAAAGCTCCATGTGCTTCATAACATAGTGCATAAATTAGAAGAAACCATGTGCAAAATTGGTGAGAAATACATTTTTAGTATCAAAGCCTACATAGAACATGAAAAGATCTTGGTTGACAAGATGGAGTGGGATAAGGGAAAAAAAGAGGTTAAGGAGTTGAAGGACACTATGGTATTGAGAAAGCATACACGAGGAAGTACAACAAAGATTGGCACCAAAGATGACAAGGAGTTGGAAGAGCTCAAGAACTCATCTGGTCAGATGTAGCTTATGGTGATCCAGGCTAAAGACCTCATGAAATGCATCTAGCTGTCCTTTTTCCTGTTGTCCTATCTTTTTGCTATCCTCATATATTTTTTTTGTTGTAGCCTTATATTTTGGTTGCTAAATTTTGTCTTTAGGATTTTGTTCCTGGGTGTTGTAGAACAATTTTTGTTAAACTTTAATGCTATATTTTTAACTCTTAGTTAAAGGTTTCAGGTCCTTGTAAAACCTATTTTTACTTAATCAGAACACTTGATTTTTAACATGGAAACCCTGTTAGAGAAAAAACCACATGAGACTAGTACCCAAAAATAATTTCACTCTTCTAAAGTGAGCTCCATAAATTGCCAACCCTGTTAAAGGTTACAAAATACATTGTAAGGTATGACATTGTTAGAGGATTTATCACTAACAGTTCTCTGCGACCAAACATTCACTATGGGGTCAACATGAAAACAATCAAAATTCATTGAATGTCATAATAAAATAATAAATACTATTAAATCCCACTCCGTTAAGAGATTTATTTGTACAACAATGGTCAGAATCCAATAGTAAATGATCTGATTTAAATAAAAATTTCTTTTGCAGATTTTTAGATCTATGCTAAGCTCATAATACCTCTGACCATCATAATCACTTCAATTTCCTTATATCCTCCAACTTTGTTATGCTCAGTTAACTCCTTTCTCTGACTCTTAGCATTGTTTGTAGAATTACTTGATTTTGTCCTTAACCTGTCTGACCAGCTTCGCATGAATGCAATCTTCTCATGTGCATCCTTCATAATGAATCTATTGTCTCCTTATAAGATAAACCATTTTCTTCTCATCCATAGATTTTGCTTCTTAATCTTCACCATTGATTTTTCTGCTTCAACATTCCTCAAAACTTGTGTCCATAAAATATTTCATTCTGGATCATCTGATCATCCTTGAATTTTTTCATCCATTTGATCTTCATAAAAAACTTTATCTTTCACCTTGAAGTCATCCATATTCATCTAACTCATAATATTTAGTCAGAAATCACTTGTCCCATTTATTTCTTTCACTCGGTCAATATCATGATGTATCAGTGACTTCTAACTTGGTTAATATTGTACTTGGTATACACTACACTTGCTCATTATACACTATTTCAACTCGGTGTATACTAAGTTCTTCATTGACTGACTACATAAACTTATACATTCTTGATCTTGAATTCATAACAGAACTATGTAATACAATAAAATCTCTAACACAATGTCATAGACTCATCAATAAGTTACCCAATGAATACCATATCCATATCATTCTTATACATCTCATCTTCATGTTAATATCGCATTCCTTAACCAATATTTCCATCTTTAGATGTTTGTAACTATCATGATAAGTACAATCAAAACTACTTGACATCAATGACAATATAATAACTGATTTAATGTATCACATATACCTTTGTAGCTTGGTGATAATTAATCTCTCACTTTGAAGTATCCAATCAGTTGTCAATATCTCCCTTATGATAGCCAATAAGTTGTAGCTTAACAATCCCTCCCTTTGGCATTGATGGAACTACAATATGAAATATGCCATAGAATACCCTACATTTTTCTACAACTCTATATGTGTTGTCACTCGGTAAGATCTCCCTAGCTTATGCATTTAATATGTTTAATCACTACACAACATCAATGTCTCTTCTTGCATGTAATCTCTCTCTCATCTCTCTTCCTTACTTCATGCAATCATCTCTCTCTTATCTGAATATTTCATGCAATCTCTCTCCCTTTGACAGCAATGCCAAAAGGAAAATAATCATCTCTTTAGTAGCCAAATTAGTATCTTTGTTGTTTGGTTCAGATTCTAGTACCTTGTGTGTATAGATATATTGTTTTAGTTTGTCTTCCATCTTTCACAACCTTAGGAATCCCAAAGTGTGAACAACATGCATCAACATCATTAGATATTATGATAAAGTAAAGGTTGATGCAACCTCATATCACCTTAGTGACTATTAGATAGGAGATGGACCCCTATTCTACTTCTCAAGTATTCAAATGTGTCCTTCAGTAAGGGTTTAGTGAATATATCAACAAGTTGCTCTTGTGACTTTGCATATTCCAATCTTACTTGATTTTATTGAGCTAGTTACCTCAAATAGTGATACTTAATATATATGTGCTTTGTCTTTGCATGCATCATTGGATTCTTAAAAATATTAATTGCACTTGTTTTATCACAATAAATTATCACTGGATCAATGATCTCCTCATTCATACCTTACAATAGTTGCTTTATCCATGCAATATTTGATCAATTAGCAGTAGTAGAAACATATTTTACTTCTGTAGTGGACTGATAAATGCATCCTTGTTTCTTACTTATCCATGTTACCAATCTTTCTCCTAAAAACAATGCTCCACCAGTAGTGATTTTTCTATCATCAATGTTTTTAGTCCAATCAACAGATCAGTGTAAACTTTTAGCTCAAAATTGCCTTCTTTCTTGTACTATAATCCATAACTTTTAGTGTTCTTCAAGTATCTCAAAATTATTTTCACAACACTCATGTGTGTCTCTTTAGGATTAGTAGAGAATATAGCTAAAATTCCAACTGCATGTGTAATATCTCATCTACTATTCACAACATACATCAATTTGCCAATCATTGATATATACAAGGTTTGATATACCTCAGTTGACTTGGCATCCTTTTTCATCTTGCATCTAGTGATCATAGGTGTACCAACTAATTTTAAATCTTCCATACCAAATGTCTTCAAGAATTCTTTGATGTAATTTGATTATGTCATGTATATATCTTCCTTTTGTTGTAGTATTTACAATCCAAGAATTTTTTTTATATCACCAAACATTGACATTTCAAATTCTTTTCTCATTTCATCAGAAAAAGAATTGCATAAGTTTTCATGACCTCCAAGTATGATTGTTAGAATAACTAAGAGGGGGGTGAATCAGTTATCCAATGTCCCAATTCAAAATGTATAATTCAAAACAATTTCTTCACTTCCTGCTCGTCGATAAGCAATAATAACTCTCACTATCTATGCTTTTATCGATTACCAGTCTAATACTAAATTGTTTACCAATCAAATCTAATATGTAACATGGAAAGTATGATAACAAACAAACATCACAATCAACACATAACATGAAATATTTAACATGGAAACCCTGAAAAGGGAAAAACCACCTGGGACCGGCAACCCAAAATTGTTCACTTTTCTGAAGTGAGGTCAGTTAAGACCCAACCCTGTTAAAGGTTACAAACACACTGTCAGGTGTGACCTTGTTAGAGGATTTTAGACTATAAGTTATCATCCAACCAACATTCACTATGGGTTGACAAGATAAAAATGTTCATTCTATGAATGATACATCATAAGACTTTCAGAGTCCACTCGGTTAAGAGATTTGAACTATATACAATGGTTAAATATGTAACAGTAAAATGACCTACCTTAATACAACCTTAATTACAGATTACAGATCAATATTTAGTCGATACAAATCCTTCTGATCAATATTTCACTTCAGTTTCAATACTTTATCAACTTACTATCCCTCGATAATAGCTCTCTGTAGCTCAATAATTGTTCTGTAGCTCGGTTCTCACTAACAAGTATGATCAGAATGCATGAAAGCTTGTTCAGATGAAATTCCTGTAGTTTCTTCTTCTTCTTGGCATCTTACTAAAGAAATTATGTTCTCTTATATAGACGAGTAGATCATTTTCTTCTCCACCATTAGATTTTGCCACTTAATCACATTCATAGATTTTTCCACTTAAAAATTTCTTGGTACTTGTGTCAATAACACGTTTCAATCTTCTTCGTTAGATCTTCTTTGAATTTTGTTAGCCATTGATCTACATAACAAACATTATCTGTTACCTTGATGTTATACTTTTGCCAGCTCATCATTCCTATCAGCTTAAACTAATCATTTAATTCATTCTATTTCACTTGGTTAACAAAGAATGTGTCATTTAACACTGCTCAATTAATACTACGGTTGGTATACACTACACTCTATCGGTGTATACTAAAAATGCTTGATTTACCGATAGCACTGTTTTGTGTCTTTCAGCTCTATACTTCATTATAGATGAATGCAACATAATAAAGTCAATATCATCAAGTCATAGACTCATCAATAAGTTACTCAATGTGTTCCTTATCCTCATATGTCATGTACATCTTTCCTCATGTAGAATTCTTTGTTCTTCATCTCTTTTCCACTTTTCTTCAGATGTCTCGGTGTAGTAACTTACAAGATAAGTGATGTCAAACTAGTTGACATCAATGACAACATAATACTAATTTAATCATATTACATATCTAATCAGCAACTTCTTATTGATCTTGCAATCACAGATCCTTCAATTAGATTCCAAATCAGTTGTAGTCCAACAATCTCTCCCTTTGGCATTGATGGCAACTCAAATAATATGAAATGTACCATACACATACCAAACATACATTCTACAACTTTGTAAATAAATGTTGTAAGTCGAATGGACTTAATATGTTTAATCACTACATTACTAAACCAACATTAAGTAATATAGCTTTACCTTTCTATAGTTGTGATCTTTTTAGTTCTCCTATTCCTTCTTTAGTTCTCTGTAACTAATCTTTAGTACTCTGTCTCATTCAGATTGTCTCTCCCTTAGATAATTATCATCGGTGCTTGTTCCTTTTCATATGTGGTTTAATCTCTCCCCTTTTCAATTTATCTCTCTCTTTTTCATTTCATATTGTTTATCTCTCCCTTTGATAGCAATGCCAAAGAAACAAATAAACAATCAACTTTGTAGTAGCCAAGTAACTCTTTGTGGTGTTTAGTTCTTCCTCTATATCTCTGTATACTAATTTCTCATCGGTTCAAGTTATCAAACTTAATCACAACCTTGAACATGATTCAAAATGTGAGCTATGCTACATCAACATGAATGATCTTCTGATAATTGGCTGATGCAACATCTAGATCACCTTAGTGATCGATAGACAGGGGACGGACCCCAAGTCTAGTCCTCAAGTATTCAAATGTGTCCTTCGGTAGGGGTTTTGTAAAAATATCTGCAAGTTGTTCTTTGGATGTAACAAATTCTAACTTAACTTTCTTCTCTTGCACTTGTTCTCTCAAGTAATGATACTTAATAGATATATGCTTTGTCTTAGAGTGCATCACAGGATTCTTTGAAATATTAATTGCACTAGTGTTGTCACAATATATACTCACCAGGTCAGTGATTACCTCATTCATTCCTTCCAACACTTATTTGATATATGTAATGTTTGAATAGTTAGTAGTAGCAGCACCATACTTTGCTTCAGTTGTAGACTGAGAAATACAAGCCTACTTTTTACTTGTCCAAGTTACAAGTCTTTCACCAAAGAAAAATGCTCCTCCGGTGGTGCTTTCTTGATCATCCACATTTCCAGCCCAATCAGCATCAGTGTAAACTTTCAGTTCAAACATTCCTTCCTTAGGATACCATAATCCATAATTCTCTATTTTCTTCAAATATCTTAAGATCCTTTTTGTAGCTATCATGTGTGATTCTCTAGGATTAGCAGAAAATCTTGCAACAATTCCTATAGCATGTGCTATATCTGGCCTACTGTGTACTACGTACATTAACTTACCAATCATGGATTGGTATAGTGTCTGGTTTACCTCGGTAGTTTCATCCTCCTTTGTCAATTTGCATCCAGTAGCCATCGGTGTTCCTATAGGTTTAACATCTTCCATGCCAAATGTCTTCAGTACTTCCTTTATGTATTTAGATTATGTGATGAATATCCCATCACTCTACTAAATCACTTGAAGTCCAAGAAAGAACTTAATCTCTCTAAACATTGACATTTCAAATTCCTTTTTCATTTCATTAGCAAATGCCTTGCAGACAAGATCTAAGCCTCCAAAGATGATGTCATCGACAAAATTTTTAGCAATGATAATAGTATCATCAGTATCACCTTTCACATATAGATTGTTGTTTTTACTTGTTCTAACAAATCCAATACTTAACAAGTAAGTATGAATTCTTTCATACCATGCTCTCAGTGCTTGCTTTATGTAATCTACATACCATGTCTTTGTTGTTGGGATCAACAAATCCTTCAGGTTGTTCAATGTAGAGTTATTCTTCAAGTATACCATTTAAAAATGTTGACTTCACATCCATTTGATCGACTTTGAATTTCTTATGTGCATCATATGCAAGTAACATTCTAACTCCTTCTAATCTAGCAATAGGTGTAAATGTCTCACCATAATCAATGCCTTCTTCCTGTGCATATCCCTTGCATGCTAATCTAGATTTATTTCTTATGACTTCACCATTTTCATTCAATTTATTCCTGTAAATCCACTTGGTACCAATAACATTCTTATCTTTTGGTCAGGGTACTAATGACCAGGTTTTGTTCTTTTTGATTTTTTCTATTTCTTCCTTCATTGCATTAACCCATTCTTCATTCTCTAATGCAACTTTCACAGTCTTAGGTTCAAATTCACAAATTAAACATGTACCTTGTCTTGTTTTGCTTCTAGTTTGCATTCTAGCATGTCTGTCTCCAATGATTTGTGTTTCAGGATGATGTCTTCTAACAAAACTAGGCAAGACTTGATTTCTCCTTTCTTGTTCATCCTACTCAGGGTCATTTTCTTGCTCGGCAGCTTCTTCATGTTCACCGGTTTGTGGTGCCTGTTGTACTACATTGATTCCCTACTGACCGATTGACACTGTAGGTGGTGTCAATAAACACTCTAGATATTCAATGTAAGTGAATCTACCATAGTCTTCTAGTTCCTTTGTACTTTCCTTAGTGTACTTATCATCAAATTCATCAACACAAACATTAGTACTTTCAATAATCTTATTTGTAGCCTTATTCAAACATTTGTATGCTTTACTTGTAGTAGAATATCCCAAAAATATTCCTTCATCTCCTTTAGAGTCAAATTTTCCATTTCTCTCATCTTTCAAGATAAAGCATTTACTTCCAAAATTTTTGAAATAACTTACAGTAGGTTTGTGTCCAAACCATAGTTCATAAGGTGTTCAGTTTGAGTCCTTCAGTTGTACTTGGTTAAGAACATATACAACTATGCTGACAGCTTCCCTCCAATATGTCTGAGCAAAATTCTTTTGTATCATCAATGTTCTAGCATAATCAATTATAGACCTATTCCTTCTTTCAGAAATGCCATTTTGCTGAGGTGTCCTCGATGCAGATACTTGCCTCTTGATTCCGTGCTCATTGGAAAAGTTAGTAAATTCATCAGAGATAAATTCACCTCCTTTATCAGAACTTAAACATTTTATTTCTTTTCCGATTTCTTTCTCTACCTTAGCTTTATACCATTTAAACATTTTGAAAGCTTCAAATTTCTCTTTCAAGAACATAACAATCATCAATCTAGTATAATCATCAACAAAAAGAATAAAGTATTTATCACTAGAACAGCTCTAAGTTCTCATAGGACCACATAGGTCGGTGTGAACCAACTCAAGTATCTTCTTTGTTGAGTAGTCTTTTCTTTTAAAACTAGACTTAGTCATCTTACCTTTCTAACATTCATGGCACATAGCATGATCAGGTTTTGTCAAGTTAGGCAATCCTCTAACTCTTTTCTTTCTACTAATCTTGATCATGTTGTCAAAGTTCACATGGCATAACCTTCGGTGCCACAACCAAGCATCTTCATCCTTTATTAGCAAACAAGAAGATTGATCCATATCAAGATATAATAGATTACCTCTGGATTATGTACCAGTTCTGACAAGTCTTCTTCCATCATCATAAATCTTCACCTTTTTGCTCTCAAAAGCCAGTCGGTGGCCTGAATTATTCAACTATGCCACACTCATTAGATTATAGTTCAGTCCATCTACCCAATATGTATTTTCACATTGTAATCTATCATTGATCATCAGTGAGCCTTTACCTCTTACCATACAAGGTGCATCATTTCCCATTCCACAGATCCTCCATTATATTCAACAAGATGATCAAACTTCTCTACATCACTAGTCATATGATGTGTGCAACCATTGTCTATGATCCATGTATCATTTCTGCTTACTTTAGAGATCAAGGCTATCTCTTCATGTTTCTCTTCCTCTTCTGAGTCATCTTTCATAGCAACAAATACAACTTCTATATCATCATTAGAATCAGATTTAGTTTCAATATCTTTGGCTATGTAACATACCTTTTTTCCTTTTTCATCTCAGTTGTCTCTGTTGTTGTGTCGGTAACCTCTGTTGACTCTTCTTCCATAGATTCCATCAGATCAGTCTTTAGATCTATCATCATCTTTCTTCTAAGGACATCTAGTAGCAATGTGACTGACTTCTTTATAGTTAAAGCATGCTAAAGGTAGCTTGCCTCTATACCTTCCCTTTCCTTTGGGCAATCTTCTTGCCATAAGTGCTTCAAGTTGTTCAAGTTCATCATCGGTATTGTCATCACTATCACAATTCTTATCATTCCTGCTAGACTTTCCAATCTTTAGAGAAGACATGAAAGCGGATTCAACAGAAGGAACAACACTATTATAAAAATTGTTTAATTCAAAGGTTGTAAGTTTACCAATCAGAGTGTCAAGAGTAAGGTTGGATGTAGCTCTTGTTTCATGAATTGTAGAAATCTTGATTGCATAAAATGGTAGCAAAGTTCTGAGAATCTTGCTTATCACTGTTTCATCATCAATTACTCCATCAGATGCTCTAATAGCATGTAACACCTCTTTGAGTCTATTTGAATATTGGACAATATTTTCACCTTCTTTCATTCTCATATCATCAAATCTGCCTCTCAGACTTTCAGCTCAAGCTCTTTTGACATTTAGATCTCCACTGTAGATTTGTGCTAACTTATCCCACATTCCTTTGGTAGTTGTGCATGTCTTGATATCTTTAAATTCAGCGTCAGTACAGGCAGCAACAATTTCCATCATAGTAACATTGTGTTCATGCTTATCCTTCTGTTAATCAATAGTTAGGGGACCAGTGGGTGGTTGCATGTAGCCATTTTGCATCAGATTTAGTGTTGAGTTCCCAATTCCAGATATGTGCAGCTTCATTCTGCTTTGCCATACTATGAAGTTCTCTTTATTCAATTTTGGTACTTCCCTCTTATACATCTTGAGACCTTTATGCTTAAGTCCTTAAAACTCTATTCCAAGCAACTATCACTCTGATACCAATTGTTAGAATAACTGAGAGGGGGGTAAATTAGTTATCAAGTGTCCCAATTCAAAATGTATAATTCAAAACAATTTCTTCACTTCCTACTAATCGGTAAGCAATAATAACTCTCACTGTTTGTGCTTTTACCGATTACCAGTCTAATACTAAACTATTTACTGATCAAATCTAATATGTAACATGGAAAGTATGATAACAAACAAACATAACAATCAACACATAACATGAAAGATTTAACATGGAAACCCTGAAAAGGGAAAAACCACCTGGGACCGGTAACCCAAAATTGTTCACTCTTCTGTAGTGAGGTCAGTTAAGACCCAACCCTATTAAAGGTTACAAACACACTGTCAAGTGTGACCTTGTTAGAGGATTTTAGACTAGAAGTTATTGTCCAACCAACATTCACTATGGGTTGACAGGATAACAATGTTCATTCTAAGAATGATACATCATAAGAATTTCAAAGTCCACACGGTTAAGAGATTTGAACTATATACAATGGTTAAATATGTAACAATAAAATGACCTGCCTTAATACAACTTCAATTGTAGATTACAGATCAATATTTAGTCCATACAAATCCTTTTGATCAATATTTCACTTCAATTTCAATACTATATCAACTTATTGTCCATCGGTAATAGCTCTTTGTAGCTCGGTAATTGTTTTGCAGCTCAGTTCTCACTAACCAGTATGATCAGAATGCCTAAAAGCTTGTTCACATGAAATTCCTGTAGTTTCTTCTTCTTCTCAGCATCTTACTAAAGAAATTATGTTCTCTTATATAGATGAGTAGATCATTTTCTTCTCCACCATCATATTTTTTCACTTAATCACATTCATAGATTTTGCTGCTTAAAACTTTCTCGGTACTTATGTCAATAACATGTTTCAATCTTCTCCGTTAGATCTTCTTTGAATTTTGTTAGTCATTGATCTACGTAACAAACATTATCTATTACCTTGATGTTATACTTTTGCCAGCTCATCATTCCTATTGGCTTAAACTAATCATTTAATTCATTCTATTCCACTTGGTTAACAAAGAATGCGTCGGTGAACACTGCTCGATTAATACCGCGATCAGTATACACTACACTCCGTCGATGTATACTAAAAATGCTTCATTTACTAAAAGCACTTCTTTGTGTCTTTCAGCTCTATACTTCATTATAGATGAATGTAACATAATAAAGTCAATATCATCAAGTCATAGACTCATCAATAAGTTACTCAACGTGTTCCTTATCCTCATTTGTCATGTACATCTTTCCTGATGTAGAATTATTTGTTCTTCATCTCTTTTCCACTTTTCTTTAGATGTCTCAGTGTAGTAACTTACAAGATGAGTGATGTCAAACTAGTTGACATCAATGAAAACATAATATTGATTTAATCATATTACATATCTAATCAGCAACTTCTCAGTGATCTTGCAATCATAGATCCTTCAATCAGATTCCAAATTAGTTGTAGTCCAACAATGATATCATCAATAAATATTTCTGAAATAATAATATTGTCATCAGTTTCACATTTGAAATACAAATTGATATTATGACTTGTTCTAACAAATCCAATTCTTATGAAATAAGAATGTAGTATTTCATACCAAGCTCTCGGTGCTTGTTTCAGTCCATATAATGCCTTGTTTAACTTACATACCATATTCCTCTTATTAGGATCAATATAACCTTCAGGTTGTGCAATGTATACCTCTTCCTCAAGTATCCCATTAGGAAATATAGATTTCACATCCATCTGATATACCTTAAATCCTTGTAAGGAGAATATGCTATTAGTATTCTTACTTCATCAAGTTGAGAAATGGGTGAAAAATATTCTCCATAATCAATTCCTTCCTCTTGTGCGTAACCTTTGCAAACTAGTCTTTCTTTTTTCCTTATTACATCTCCATTCTCATTTAACTTGTTTCTAAATATCCATTTAGTTGCAATCACATTTTTATCTTTTGGTCTCAGTAGCAATGTCCATGTCTTATTTTTTTGTATTTTCTCATTCTCTTCATTCATTTCCTTAATTCATTCATCATTTTATAATACATCTCTAACAATTTAAGGCTCAAATTCACATACTAAACATGTGTTGTTTCTTAACTTAATTCGAGTCATCATTCCTACTCTTTTATCTCCAATTATCTGATCTTATGGATGGTATCTTCTCACATATTTTGCAAGTACAAGTTTAGATCTTTGTTCTTCAATGTGTTCTCTACTCAGTGCATGATCATCATTCTCATTAGTAATTATTTGTTGATGCTCAGCGTGTAAAGACTATTGCTTGGTAGCATTATTCTATTTCTCAGTAATGCAAGACTATTGCTCTAGTAGAGTTTCAGGTTCTTCAATATAAACAAATATAGCATAGTCTTCTGGTTCCTTTTTAATTCATCATTATTTTTTATAGACTCATCAAATTTCACATTTGCACTTTGAATCATCTTGTTAGTAGCTTTGTTCAAACATTTATAAGCCTTTATTTTAGTAGAATATCCTAGAAATATCCCTTCATCACCTTTAGAATCAAATTTCTCATTTCTATCATCTTTCAGAATGTTAGATCTACTTCCAAATATTCTGAAATAACTCACATTAGGTGTGTAACCATACCATAATTCATAAGGTGTCTTTTTTTATTCTTTCTTTAGTGAAACTCGGTTCAGCTTGTAAACAAAAGTACTAACAACTTCTCTCCAGTATATTTGTGCAACATCTTTTTCAATTATCAGTGTTCTAACACAATCAATAATTGATCTATTCCTCCTTTCAGTAATCCCATTCTATTGGGCTGTCCTCAGTGCAGATACTTGTCTCTTAATTCCATTCTCATTATAAAAATTAGTGAAGTCAAAAAAAATAAATTCACCACCTCTATCTGACCTTAAGCATTTTAGTTCCTTACTACTTTCTCTTTCCAATTTTTCTTTATACCATTTAAACATTTTGAAAGCTTCTAATTTTTCTTTTAAGAACATGATAGTCATCATCCTAGAGAAATCATCAACAAATAAGATAAAATATTTGTCTCCATAATAACTATGAGTTCTCATTGGACCACATAAATTAGTATGAACTAACTCCAAAATAGAATTAGATGAGTAATGTTTTCTCTTGAAACTAGACTTTGACATCTTACCCATTTGACATTGTTCTCACATTATATGGTCAGGTGTAGATAGGCTTGGTAAAACTCTAACTTTCATTTTCTTACTAATCTTAACCATGTTGTCAAAGTTCACATGACATAAATTCTTGTTCCATAACTATACATCTTCATTTTTAGCTAACAAACAAGAAGTTTCAACATTGTCCAAATAGAATAAATTACATTTGGATTGTTCACTAGTATTGGCCAACTTTCTAGTCTCATCATAGATTTTCACCTTTCTTTTCTTAATTGCAACTCAGTGACCTATATTATTCAACTATGCTACACTTAATAGATTATAGTTAAGTCCTTTCACCCAATATGAATTCTCACATATGATCTTATTATTCAACAATGTAGATCCTTTTTCTTTTACTTGACGAGGTGTATCATTTCCTATTTTCATAGATCCACCATTATAATGTTCAAGATATTAAAATTTTTCTTCATCACCAATCATATGATGTGTGTTGCCACTATCAATAATCCAAATATCATTCTTGCTAACCTTAGAAATAAGTGTTGTATCAACATACCTTTCTTCTTCTTCAAAATCTTCCTTCAATGCCACAAATACCACTTCTATGTCTTCATTAGTTTTGATCTCAGTGTTTTCATCTTCATCTTCAACTAGGTAACATGCATTCTTGCCTTTATCTCTACAGTCTCACTTGTTTATGTTTCCATAATTTTGGTTGCCTCTATGATCTTGGTAATTTCTTCTATCATTCTTCCTTTCATTTGATCTTTCACTTGTTTTCTCATCTTATTTCCTATCGGGACATCTTGCACAAATATGACCAATCTCTTTGCATTTAAAATGTACCAAGGGTAGTTTACCTCTATATCTTCCTTTTCCCTTTTGTATTCTTCTAGGCATTAATGCTTCAAGTTCATCTTCTTCACTTTCACTTTCACTTCTTATCTTATGTATGTTGCTCGATCTTCCAATTTTTAGAGATGACATACTTTTGTCATAGTTATTAAGCTCAAATGCATTCAATCTTCCAATCAAACTATCAAGTGAAATATTATTTCTAGGAGATGCTCTCATTTCATGAATCGTAGAGACTCTAATAGCATAGGCAGGTAACAATGTTATGAGAATTTTACTTACCATAGTGTCTTCATCAATAGTTCTACCTTCTCCTCATATTTCATTCACAACTTCCTTGACTCGGTTCTTGTAGTGAGTGATGTTCTCATGTTCTTTCATCTTCATGTCATAAAAATTTCCTCTTAGACTTTCATCTTTTGTCCTAGGTACATTTAATTGCATTTATACATTTCCAATTGCACCTCATTTATGACATTCTTCTCTATCAGATCAAGATTTTTTATTTTCTCTCTTCCAATATCCTTTGACATTATTTAATGTTTTTCTTCCACGTGTACTATTGGAAAGTTGGAGATTTGATAAAACTTGTATCACTAAAAAATTTAGAACATGCCTCCATTCTCAAGTCTCTATTTACTTTCCTCTGCACCTCAAGGGATGTCAAATATGGCACCAAGAAAATAGGAAGTGGAGGTATCCCATCTTGCAAGTCACCATTAGGAATAATAATAATGTAATATTCATCAGTTTCACCAGATTCACCCTCATTTGATGAAGCAACAATGGGGCCAGATTTATCTCCTTTTTCTTTTAATTTTCCTTTCCCAATCTTCACTTCAACAAAATTTTCTACCATCCCCTTAGCAATGAGAGATTGAGGCCTAGGTGATGGTGGAGAGGGCTCTCTCCTTGGTAGATCTTTAGGGTGTAAAAAAATTACACCTTTCAATGGCCTAAGAGGAGGTGTAAATGGCTTGCTACTAATCATAATTTTCTTTCCTTTTCTCCTCTTGTCTTCCTCAGAGTTAATATCACTAACATGTTCTCATCTTGTCCTCTTTTCTATCTTCCTATTTAATCGAGCTATTGAAAAAGGCCTATCTTCTACTCTACCACCTCCAACTATTGGGACTAGAGCCCCTAATTCCAGAGGTTTCTATAAAAACTTCATTCAAACTATTATTCTTTTTCCTCAGAGTAGTGTACACATCTTCAAAGAAATTAAGAAGAGTATTCATCTTGAAATATAAAGGGGACAAGGAAGACAATGGGTCAATATATGACGGATCCAACTTCTAAACCTCTTCCCATTATTGCTTGAAGGAAAGCCACTTCTTCTTGTTATCTTTTTGTAACCTCTCATTATAATTATTTTTGATACAATCTTCTAGATAATTAAACCCATGTGCCATCTCCTTCACCCTGATTCTTCTTCTGAAAAGATTAAAAAATATTTTGGGTCATTGTGTCTAGGAACACTAACCTTCATATTATATAGATTTAATATTTTAAGGAGATGCACCCATCCTCCTTTACACATGGAAAATTGATGAAAGAATGTGAAATCATGGAACATAGTACCCTTTCCTTTTCTTGTTAACTCCTTCCCCTGTATCCATCCAATTTTCCTAATAAATTCAACAAAACCCAATCTTAGTGTGACTTGGAAAGGAAAAATAAAAAGATGTCCCTCATAACCATACACTCTAATCATATTTTGACTTGATATGGGGTTACATCTCCCCAATTATGAGAAACCTTTAACTTTGGAATGTTTTTCCTTATGCCTTAGAAAATCCAACAATTATTCAGGAATCCTTGGTTGATTCACCTCTAACCTGGCCCTAAGTCTAGAGGAAAAATTGTTATAAAAATATATATAACTTGACACCCCAATCCTTTAATAGATTGGTAGACCAATTATTGACTAGCATTGGTTCACCATCCAATTCCCTCTTCAAGGGATTGAAATTTTTGAAGTAATCTGCATTCTTAGAAATAAACTTATGAATTAAGAAGGAATACTAGTAGAAATGATTGGTACCTCCCTTCTTCAAATCCACCATCCCTTAATGAATTTTGTCTGCAAAAAATAGGGTAAAGTCATAAATTATGGTGAGACCAGGGTGTTGAATTTGTTGGATATAGTTGATGCATTTAATATGTTTAATAACTACATTATCTTATCGAGTGGTGTTGGAATCATACTTTTGTCAAGTCATGTTTTGTCACTGATGTCAACATATGTTTCTATGAAGAAAGAAGACTAGTTATTACAATGTACAAATACTATACAGTTGATTGAGAATGAGAAAACACAAATTTATGTATAGGGAAGTGTTGTGATCTCATATCTAAGATTGTATGCTTTAATAATTGATATTGGCTAAGTTACAAAAGAGTTAATGAAGAATGGTTACTGGACTATGATAGTGGAAGTTGACAGAGTAAGTTTCTATGTTTTGAGTATATATCTTACAAGAAATGAGGATCCAATGTATGCGAGTTTAAGAAATGTTAGATATTATACTAAGGAATTTTTTTTGATCTTAGAAATTCATGGAAAGCATGATGATGTCATCTATGGCATGTGTTTTTGAGAAGATGTATTTGGAGCTGACTTCAAAATTGAAGCATGTATTATGAATAGCAAGCATGAATTATAGATGTCAGACCTTAATTGTTGAAATATAATTATTGTATACTTGTTATAGATATTATGTGTATCTTATCAAGGGTTTATGTAATTATTTGTATGTTAGGAAAGCCTAATTGGCCGACCTGATCATTCATTTGTAATAAGGTATATGCTAGGAATGGGAACACTGATGGGGGGGGGGGGGGGGGGGGGTGAATCAGTGTTCACTGTATTTTATCTTTTTACTTTACTCTTGAAACTTAACTTGAATGCTTAAGTACTGAAATGAACATTAACATAAATAAGATACATGAAATCAACACATGACAACAATATGTGTAATATCCCCACCAAGGAACTCATGAGGAATCAATTCTATGACCTAAAATTACAACAAATTTTTTTTTTTTTTACATTCTAACATTACATCATTTGTTACATCCACAAGTACATTCCTTAAGGTTCCCTTAATGAATTCATTTACTGTTATCAAGCATTGAATTTTACTACTTAATGAAATGAAGTTCATTTCCTTATTTGTTTATGTTGGCAATTTGGTTGAAGTGAGTACATAGATGTTGTCATTATGGAAACATATGATCCTCATGAAGATTGAACAAGTTAGAGAGAAAGTATAGCAGAACGTTGTTGGAAATATTCAGGAATTAACCAAGTTACTGAGAGGGGAGGGGTGAATCAGTAACTCCAAAAATTTTCTTTCAATAACAGATGTATTAACATATAGTTCACTTTATCCTTTTGCATATAGAAAGCATGAAACATAAAAGCATTCACAAAAATGACACATAGATTTGGTTACCCAGAAACCTTCCAAAAGAAAGTAAAACTGGGGTGGGGATGAAACCCACAAAGCTTTAGTACTGTAGTATAAAGTTGGCCGATTAAGGCTTACATTGATCACTTCTGATGATCTACCCTACTAGGAGCAATAAGGACTGCTAGGTCCACCTTGTTAGAGGTTTTACAAACATACAATGAAGTATGCACTCGGTTAAGAGATTTTACAAAGACTGTTAATTCTACCCGGTTAAATGATTTTAGTACTGATTCACCTGTTAGGATGAAACAGTAGATCTCTTACTTACAACTAGATTGCTGAATGAGATTCGCTGATGTACTGATCACCTTCTGTGATGAATTTGTCTTTGCTGCTCCTTATACTGTTGTAGCCCTTTGTAATTTGCTTATCTCTGCCTTTCTTTCTTTTTCACATTCATACTCATACTTATACATCTTGGTATTTTTAGAACATTGTTTATATACAAGTCGTAAACAATTAATTACAATTACAAAGTCGGCTTGATAAATAAACATAAGTGCTACTAAGTCAGCCCAAGTATGGTTACACGGTTCCTGCAAACTAACTCGATGACTTTCTGATACTCAGCGTCCACTGCATTACTCAACATCGTCATGCACTCGGTAGAAGTGAAGGCTCAGTTCATACTAACCACTCGGTAAGTTTCAAACTCGGTAAATACCTATGACTTGGTAGACATAATGTTACTCGGTTTACACTGTCCTGCTCGGTTTGCACTGTCCTGCTCGGTTTGCATTGTTCTGCTTGGTTTGCACTATTCTGCTCGGTTTGCACTGTTCTACTTGGTTTTCACTGTTCGACTTGGTTTTCACTATTCTGCTCGGTTTGCACTGTTCTGCTCAGTTTGCACTATTTTGTTCAGTTTGCACTGTTCTGCTCAGTTTGCACTGTTCTGCTCGGTTTGCACTCAGAATGCAAATAAGTGTTGTCACTAGTGGCAGTCCTGCTTAATGCCAACAATCTCCCCCTTTGGCATTAGTAACAAAAACACTTATTGCCCAAAACTTATATACATGAACCATGCTGAGATTTATTTTGATTTTTCAAAATTTGTCTTTGTCATAGGGCTTTATAAATTATCTCCCCCTTTCAATGTGCTAACTTTTTCTTCTATACATATCTCCCCCTTTTTGGTGATAATGCCAAAGGTGTATATACAAGTGTTTTACAGGGAGAATCCAAAATTTGATAGAAACACAGAATGTACCTTCATTATTAGTGCCAGGGTTCTGTCCCAATTTTCTTGCAGAATCTTGCATGTTTGGATTGCAATTTGGACTTCTACAGAGAGTTCAATCATGTGATCTGCTATTGAGAACTGATTGTCATGAATTAATGTTTTGGAATGTTCAATGTTCTTATACATTGTATTCATGATGGGAAGGATCATGTTCTGAATGTCTAGCAGTGTGGACCGGATCCTTGTGTCTTCTTTCAGTAGTTCTAACTGCATATTTGATAGGAATGAGATTTTCATGTGATGAGCAGAGTTTGAACTTGGTTCAAGTTGTAGCTTCTATATGCTAATCTTCAAATCCTCATCAATTTTATTCATTTTATCCTTGACATCCTTGGTGAATTCGGCAACATTGCATAGTCTGGCCAAAAGAGAGGTAACATTCAAATAGGAAGATTCAATGTTTGTCAAAACTGAAGACAATTCTGCTTGATTAATTGCTATGTGTTGAGCAATGTGCTCAAGCACTTTATTGTTGAATTTCTTCTCGGCTTTTTCAACTAACTTGCCTGTCCCAGATGAATCCTCATTGTACTTATTTACTACTTCTGCTAATTGTAACAAAACATGTTGAGAGGAGTCTACTTCAATACCTAATGCTTCTGACAAAATGTCCTTAGCATCCTTAATGATTTTATATTCCTTGTCTCTCTCCTCTTTAAGCTTCTTTTGCTTTGCTTTCCTTTGAAGGATTTCACCTATATTTTGCATTTGAGCTACTGATAGATTTGCAAAATCCAATGTTGGAATCTCTATTTCCTCATCTAGGTCTATATCCTCTACTATATTCTTGCCCAAAAATCTTATACTCGGTTGAGCCTTAGGCTTATCTATACTTAATGCCTTAGTAGTAGTGACAGTAGACATAGTAGGACTAGCTATAGAGAATGGTATACTATCTACTGGAGAACTTAAAGTATTTACACTTGTAGAATCAAAAATTTGAATACTTACTGCTAGAAAACTTGATGAAATGGGAGACTGCAACTCGGTAGAAGAAATGGTAGTTACTTCTATTGTTGCTGTAGGTGATTGGACAAATGTTGAAGTTGTCACAACCATGCTTGAAGATGTCTCCGGCTAGATGTAGTAACTTTTTCTAGAGAGGTAGGAAGTGATGCAATGACTTCTGCCGCTATCCTCATGGTATCATCTACCTCAGTGGCTTCTTCCTGTTCATCACTGTCATCCTCAATGTCTTTTATTATAACTGTTTCAGTACTCAGTTGGTGAAGATGGTATATGTTCTTCCATGTGGCATTTGCAGCCTTCACAACTGATTCAATATTGTTAATCAGAATTAAAAAAGTATTGAACTTCAGTGTCATCTTATTTTCATTCTCCTTTAATGCCTTCTTTATTTCATCATTTTTCAAGCTAGGCATTAACTGTCTCAAGGTTTGATCAAATATGTCTTTTACAGTTTGCTTTGCATCGGTCCATCTCATTTTTATTGGATCTAATAAAGCTGCTGGAATCTGTGGCGCTATTTCATCAGGAGAGTATTTCCACTGTCCCATCTTTTCAATGACAGCATCTTCAATCTCCTTTTGTTCTGTTTCTGATCTTGTTTCATATTTTAAAGATTTTATATTACTTACTCCAAATCCTGATCCTTCTCTCAAAAGTTTGATCTTCTCTTGAAGGGTTAGAGGAGGCCTTTTGAATATTATATCTTTGTCTGCTTTGTCTGCCTTACCCCTTGCACTTCTCCTTGTAAATACAGCAGTGGGAGGCTTAGGTGCCTTGGTAATGAATACCTTTCCTTTCTTCTTTGTAGGTTATAGTTCCTCTATTTTCTCATCCTTTTCCTCTTCTTCTTCAATGTCTTCTCCTCTGTCCTCGGTTAGCATTTGCATTTTGGCTATCCTCTTTTTTCCTTTATTTACTGCATGTGGAAGCTTTATACTTAATTCAATTCTCACCTTTGCTTCTTCATATGTTCCAAAATATGGAGCTTTGGGATTAACAGGCTGATTAAGAAGGGCTTCAATGATATTCTTTATTTCATCAATGTTTACCTCATAAGGAAGAGGTTTTACATGTACAATCCTCGATTTAGCTGCTTGAATGTATACTCTATCACAGTCCACCATGAAACAAATATCATCCTTATAATCTTCCACCAACTTCTGAGGAATCTAGAATCTGTCGTTCATTTTCTCCTTGAAAGACTCAAAATAACTATCTATGATACTCTCAAAATTTTCACCTATTTCTGAAATATATTCATTTATCTCATAAAGAACTGGCACATCTTTTCTCCATACTACTTTTCCTTTGGAAGGGAAGAATTTCTGAACATAGAAGAATAAACAGACCAGTAGAGATCCAAACTTACATGGATTGTTTCTGGAAGTTTGAATGCTTTCCATGTTCTTGTTAAACTATTTTAACAACAAATCTGCAAGGTCAAATGATAAATTATTCTTGACCACTTTTTATGCTAGGTCTATGGCTTCGCAAGAAACACTATTCTGTCGACTTGAACTGTATATTTTATGGGCAATGATGTGTGTTCCAAACTTTAGTTTAGCATCAGTAATGCTGCTTACTTTCATGCCTCTACCATCCCACTCGGCTAGGGTTTTCTTCTCTAGTTCCGGCCGACCTAGGGTTTTGGTAGTTTTAACTTTGTTTAACATGGGAAGATCGGTGATTTGGTGAATCATCTTCTTAGTGATCTCTATGGGTTGCTCAAGCCAAATCTTGCCTTCATGTACACAGCTGAGAATGTATCTAACTCATTTCTCCTGAAAGTTTCAAGGTAAATGTGAAATGTGAACTAATCCCTTATCTTCCAGATGTTTGTGCTCGGGTTTTAGAATACCATTCACACATAGTTCCTCACGCACAATATCTAGCTCTAGGTTTCCCATCTCTTGAATTGCACAACTGAAATGATTGTGAATATCGTTAACAAGTAGTACCTTAGGAGGAATCTAAGATTGAGCTCCGTTCGGGTCTAGGGCTGCTGCAATTGTGGGCACGAGTTTGAAATCTGGTGCTCTCCATTCCCCTTTGATTATCATTTCTGATCCTTTCTTTGCTAAAGTGCTAGATGATGCCATGGTAGCTCACAGAGAATTCTTTTCACAAAAGTGTTTGAATCGCTGGATTGCTTTGGAAATCTTCTACTCTCAAGATGCTAAAGTTCATGGTGAAGAATGAGTTTGATTTCTTGCCTTTTGTTTACAACTCTATCATTAATGCTCAGTACAAATTAGGGTATGAATTCTGATAGACTGTCACCCACTATGAATTAATTGCTTGGTAAAGACTTCACAACTCGATGAACTTGAGAATTCATATTGCTCCGACCTCACTCGGTAATCATATTAGACAACTCCCGACCTTGCTCGGTGAAAACTGATACCGACCTTCCTATGATCTTATTGCATCTTGTATGCCGATTTAGATCTTTCTTTTAATTCAGTTCTAGAACTGCTTGAAATTTGTCTATGAGAATACAGTTCCAGTGCTTTCTTGGAAATTTAGTTTGAGTCGGTAGAGCCACCCATTCCATTACTTGGACTGGTTTGCTCGGTAGATTTAGGAACCCACTATTGTCTCATCTGTTTCCTGACCTTAGTTTCTTCATTCTTCTTTCCATCTTCAACTTCACTAGCATTCATGCAATTTCTGGCTAAATGACCGAGTTTAGTGCATTTGAAACATCTTACGGTAGTATCTCTTTTCCTTAGATGATGTTTTATGCAGTTCATGCCAATGTGTCCATATTCTCCACAATAATGACATCTACACCAAGTGTTGTAATCCCATCCAAACATTGCTTTCATAATTTGTTCTGCTGGATTGAATGTTTTGGATCTGCACTCGGATGCCTTGTGACCTTGTTTGTTACATTTGTGACAATTACCTTTGAATCTTGGTTTTTCCCTGCATTCATTTTCTTTGTGACCATGCTGATTGCAGTTGTAGCATTTTCCATTGAATTCTACTTTTTCATTGCTCCAACATTTATTTGAAGTATGTCCTATTTTGCCACAATGATTACAAGTAGGTTTTTGATTCCTTTGAGTACCTTGCTTAGAAGATTCACCTTCTCCTTTGTATCCAAGTCCTGCTTGTCCTTTTTGCCTATGAAGATTTCGATCATACAGCTAATTTAAGTCTTCTTGGCTTTTCAACATTCTTTCATTGATTTTTTTTTTGGTGTTTAGGTCATCCACCAATCTTAGATTGATTTTCTTTTCAGATCTTAGTTCTTCTCTTGTGCTTTCTATTTCTGATCTTAGAGTTAGAATTTCCTCATTTGTATGGGAGATCTGATCAATTAGGTTTTCTAGCCGAAGGGTTTTATTTTGGACTTCATTGTTCCTTCCATCTAATTCATCTTTCAACTTGTTTCTTTGTTCTAAGATCTCACAAAATCTTGTTGAGTGTAGCTCTTGTTCTCTTTTTAATTTTCTCACTTCTTCCTGCAAAGACCCATTCTTTTCTAGGAGTTCTTTGACAGCATTGTTTGCTTCATCTGAGCTATCTGAGGGAAAAAGATGTTCAATCTTTTCTTCAATGTAATTATGATCATTCATCTGATTTGCAAGTTCCTTCCTTCTTCTCAGGGATTGGGAAAGATGTTCTTTTGCTTCTTTAAGTTTAGCTATGGCTATTTCCAGATCTAGCTTTTCATTTTCAATCACCTTGTTCAGTTTGAATACCTCCATTGTCCTGGATCTTTGTTCAAGCTAGTTAAGCTTTATCTTGAGAACCAATACAACTCTGATACCAATTGTTGGAAATATTCAGGAATTAACCAAGTTACTAAGAGGGGAGGGGTGAATCAGTAACTCCAAAAATTTTCTTTCAATAACAGATGTATTAACATATAGTTCACTTTATCCTTTTGCATATAGAAAGCATGAAACATAAAAGCATTCAGAATAATGACACATAGATTTGGTTACCCAGAAATCTTCCAAAAGAAAGTAAAATTGGGGTGGGGATGAAACCCACAAAGCTTTAGTACTGCAGTATAAAGTTGGCCGATTAAGGCTTACATTGATCACTTCTGATGATCTGCCCTGCTAGGAGCAATAAGGACTGCTAGGTCCACCTTGTTAGAGGTTTTACAAACATATAATGAAGTATGCACTCGGTTAAGAGATTTTACAAAGACTGTTAAGTCTACCTGGTTAAAGGATTTTAGTACTGATTCACCTGTTAGGATGAAATAGTAGATCTCTTACTTGCAACTGGATTGCTGAATGAGATTCGCTGATGTACTGATCACCTTCTGTGATGAATTTGTCTTTGCTGCTCCTTATACTGCTGTAGCCCTTTGTAATTCACTTATCTCTGCCTTTCTTTCTTTTTCACATTCATACTCATAATTATACATCTTGGTATTTTTATAACATTGTTTATATACAAGTCTTAAACAATTAATTACAATTACAAAGTTGACTTGACAAATAAACATAAGTGCTACTAAGTCGGCCCAAGTATGGTTACATAGTTCCTGCAAACTAACTCGATGACTTTCTGATATTCGGCATCCACTGCATTACTCGGCATCGTCATGCACTCAGTAGAAGTGAAGGCTCGGTTCATACTAACCACTCGGTAAGTTTTGAACTCGGTAGACATAATGTTACTCGGTTTACACTATCCTGCTCGGTTTGCACTGTTCTGCTCAGTTTGCATTGTTTTTCTCGGTTTGCACTGTTCTGCTCAGTTTTCACTATTCTGCTCAGTTTGCACTGTTCTGCTCGGTTGCACTGTTCTGCTTAGTTTGCACTATTTTGCTCGGTTTGCACTTAGAATGCAAATAAGTGTTGTCACTAGTGGCAATCCTGCTTAATGCCAACAAAATGCATCACAAATTTGTCTAAGTGTGAGATAGTGTTTTCATAGTGTACCAAGACATATTTTTTGTTTGTGACATTGACTGGAGTGAGTTCAGTGCTTATGCACTTGAACATAGACTCTATGATGGCTAATGATGACCCATCTCAGAGTGCAAGTCTGTACAACATGTACGGAATTAGTTATGATAGTTTGACCGAAGACAGTATGAAGCTGACAGGACAAAAAATGAAGGCATAATTGGTAAAGAGTTAAGGGATTATTTTGTTTATCAAAATAATGACTTAACAATATAAAGGGATGACATCCTAGATGTTAACTCTTAGATAATGATATATGGAAGTTGACCATTTAAAGTTATTAGCCTTAATAACTCGTATATATATACAATTGTAATTGTAATGAGAAGTGAAGAAAAAGTGATGTAATAAATGTAATTGTGAAGTGAATGTAATAGTGATGATGCGAAGATAAGAGTAGCAAAGGAATATTGATACAAGAATAATAAGGTTATGTACCTTGACCTATTTTGTATACATTGTATATTACTTGTTTGGGTAGTGGGCTCATCTAGTAATCAGATTTTGTATTGACAACTCCTAATAGGGTTGAGGCTTCTAACAAGGCCTATAGTCACTTAATCAGGACTGATACACTATATGCTTGTAATAGACTCCTAACAGGGTCAATATCCTTAACAGGATACTTTTGATTAGTGGATCTTTGTGGGTACCATCCCCATCAAGGTTTTCCCTTGGCCAGGGTTTCCTCGAGAACAAATAATGTGTTATGAGTTCTTTGATGTTATTGCTATGCATGTTATTTAGTTTCTTATGTTATGCATGTGTGAAGAAAATCTGTTATATCCATATTTGGGCAAAAGATAAAGTTTGTAAAATACTAATTCACCCCCCCCCCCCTCTTAGTATTCCCTATTTCTAACAATTGGTA
Source organism: Chamaecyparis obtusa (assembly GCA_027943335.1). Lineage (NCBI taxonomy): Eukaryota > Viridiplantae > Streptophyta > Pinopsida > Cupressales > Cupressaceae > Chamaecyparis > Chamaecyparis obtusa. Next base: position 207,939 of record BSBK01000935.1, on the reverse strand, counting down.
TCAAAGGTTAGTTACTCAGAGAAAAATCATTCAAGGAAAGCCTAGCAGCTTGAGTAAGATCTCTATGGATATGGATCAGCTATAGAAGAATCTTGATGAAGCTCTTGAATAGATTGATATGCTTATTGATGAAAGAAACACTCTGAAAAGGAAATATGATGATGCAAAGAACCTTATTGAGAAATTGAAAATCAAGATAGAAGATCTAAAATCTGAAAAGGAATCCAAAGTTCTTATTGAAGATTGTGATGACAACTTAGAAAAAGAAAATGTGATCCTTAAGCATGAACTAAAGATAGAAAAACTAAAACTAAATTTGAAAGATGGAAATGACAAAAATGAAGCAAATCTGAGATCTGAGAATGAAAGATTGAAGATTGAAAATGAAGAATTAAGATCTAAACTTGGCAAAGTAACATCTAAATTTGAGAAAGTAAATTTGCAGCATACAAAACTTGAGAAATACAATAAGATTGTGAAAGGTGAATTGACTCAATCCAAACAACAACTTGAAAGGTTATATTCAAATAGTGAGAAGATCGATGAACAAGTATCTTTTGGGAAACCATCCTATGATAAGATTGGACTTGGATTTAATATATTTAGAACAAATGATGAAAGAAAAGAACCAAATATGAAAGTATGTAAAAGCATTGATGAAAAGAAGTCAAATGAGATCAACAAATCTGAAGATGCACCTAAAGAAGAAGAATCACCGAAGCAAGAAGAATCACCCAAAGGTATGCAAAGAGAATTCAAAGGTAGATGTTTTGGTTGTAATACTATTGGTCACATGAAGAGAGATTGCATAGGTAAAGAATTTAAACCTCTTAATGGTTATTGTTATAATTGTCATGGTTTTGGACATAGAGCTATTGAATGTAGAAAATCTCAAGTTATTGAGAATAATTATGGTAGTAGAATGTTTAGGAATAATAACAATGCATATAAGAGACCTATTGAAGATATGAACAGAAGAAATGGAGTAGTATGTTATAGATGCAACAAGGTTGGACACATTGCTAGAAATTGTAGTTCATAGATCAATTAACAAGGACTGAAATATGGGAACAATGGAATTGTTTGCCAGATATGTAACAAGATTGGACATATAGCAAGATTTTGTAGAATGAATAATGGAACTTATCATCCTAACCCTAACCCTAGGAATCATGCAAGAAGAAATGAAAGTATAGGAAACAGTCAAAAAGGTTGCTGCAATAATGAAGATGAAGTAAAGTTTGTTAAAGGCACAGATCAAGGAGACATATTCAACATTGAAGGTAATTAGAAAGGTGAAGTATCAAGTGGTAAGAGTGAATCCTTACCTGATCTATCTTTAAGCACTTAAACTATGTAAATTGCAGTAGTTTAGGAACTTAGAATTAGTGTAGAAGTAGATTTATGATGCATTAAGTCTTGTGCAGTTAATGTAAGAAAGTTTATGATGTACTAATGATATGGTTAAGAGCACAAAATAAAATATTATGTTTTGCAAGATTGCAAGAAGTTTTAAGTTTTGCAGGTTAACAGAAACAACTTTTTGGAATGAAGCGGCAAAAGAATTGAATGCGATGTCAGACCTAAGTGAGATTCAAGTGATAAAAGGTTATGATTAAAGTTATTTGTCTATCAAAGTGAATTGAAGTGTTTGGAAGAGTAGAAAATAGAGATTGGAAGTATTTTGCAGTGATTTGGTGAAAGATTGAAGCACCGAATCTGCGAAAGCCCTAAAATCATGAATTTGAGTTATTTATCTTGATAGATCTTTGAATCGGTATAAGAGATTAGAAGAAATCATGGATGTATCCTTATTTCACAATGTCAGAGATAAGAATAGACCTAGATTAAAGAAAGAACCAGTAGAACCCTTGGAAGATGATGCTAAGTTAGCACTATCATTCGTACTAGACGGAGTTTTGCATTTGGAAAATGTAAGAATTTATCTTGGATGTAAGATTGAAACCCTAAGTGATAGTGACTTTACCAGTGAGTATCAGAAGATTTACAATCATGATATGTCTTTGAAGCAAGAATATGAAGATTTGAAAGACAATGAGATTTTTATGGATTCATTGAAATATGAGTTTGACGATGAAGAATACACTACAATCATTTTGAGTGAAATTCATAATGGGAAATTTTGGCTAGAGGATAGAGTAATAGACATTACTGCTGATTTGATTCATGATGTAACTGGATTATCTAAATCTGGTGCTATTCCCTTAAATGAGAAGAATATGAGGAAAATAGTTATCGATAACACAGGTTCATCCTATAATGGTAGAGGAATTGTAATCAGTAAAATCAAGCAAGATGATGTGAGATGTTTGTGCAAAATCCTAACCACTAAGTTTTGTGAAAATTCTAGAGAAGATGATATGGTAGCTAGTATGATACATATAGCATATTTGATGTTTGTTGACAAGGTACCAGTAGATATGTGTGAAATCCTGAGAATTCAATTGTTTGAAAACTTGGAGAGGATTAAGAAGACCAAGTATGCACAATTTAGATTTTCTTCTTTGATCACTTATATGTTTTTCCACCTATTAAGAAGATTTCCTTACACAGTTACAGATGATTGGAATAATGGACAAAACACTATGGAAAGAATCAATAAAGTATATTTGAAACATGTTATTGATAAAGTGAATGAAAGTACTATGTTGGTATTGAAGACATTTCAGAGAATGGTATCTAGCAGATCAAGGATACCATAGTCTATTGTGGAGAAATATAAAAATGATATATGTTTCATGGTTGACACTAAATTTACCTATATTGAAGCAATGGAACCTAGAATTGAGTTCATAGACCCTCTTGGCTATGAGATATTTGAGGCAGAGATAGAAGGATATGTTGGCAGGTTACTTAAGAGTAAGTTGGACACCTAATGCAAGAGATTTGGAACATTTGAAGAAAACTTCAACCTTGCTAAAGCTATAATGGAAGAAAAGCAGTCTAAGAAGAGAGTGGACAACACTATAAAGAAAATATTAAAGGATTCTGGCATGATAGAGCATTAGTTTGATATTGCAAAGAAGACAATAGCAATAATCAGAGGTATTGAGTAGAAAGAAATCTTGTCAATAGTCTTGATATCTACATCAAGGATTTGAGAAGACATTTGGGAATAGGAAAGTCTTTGTACATACAGTGTACAACACCATAGATTTTGGCAGTAGAAGAAGACAAGTAGATCAAGCTGAAGGAAGCAGACATTCAGAATGAATCAAACCTTCTTTCTAATCCTAATGTGAAGATTAGTCATGTTGAGAAGAAAGTTTGGAAGCTGTCTGATGAAATAAGAATTTTACAAGATGAGAGGAATAGAAAAATGAGGAGACTCACTCTTCTAAGAGAACATACTTCCATGAAGATAAGTGTTACTGAAGAGTAGCTGGAAGAATGTCTTACAGCTAGGATATCATTTCAGAAATTTAACTTTGAGACCCTCCAAGCATGTCAAATTATAGCTTATGGACTGAGCACACTACTCAATGTGGCAGATTCCATCAAGAAGTCATGGGAAAAGGAGTTAAAAGCCATAAAAGTTGATTTTGCAGATTGTGTTGCAAGCCTACCGGCTTTGCAATAAGACATTTAAGGTATAATCTTTTGTGTTACAATTTTGTTAGCCTCCCTACTTTATTTTGTCATTATTGTCAAAGGGGGAGAGATATATAGAAAATTGAGAATTATACAGAGAAGAAGATTGATAGTATTATGTATACTCTTAGGGGAAGTATTGCAGTATATAAGAATTATTTTTGAGGAGATATAAGGATAGTATATATCTTATACTATGGCCAATTTTGAGACAATTTTGAAATTTTGTTATTGTACACTTAGCCAATTTTCTCATATGTTGCCACCAATGACAAAGGGGGAGATTGTTGGAAATTTGCTAAAGTGAGTATGTAGATGTTGTCATTATGGAAACCTATGATCCTCATGAAGATCGCACAAGTCAGAGAGCAAGTATAGCAGAACGCATCACAAATTTGTCTAAGTGTGAGACAATGTTTTCATAGTGTACCAGGACATAGTTTTTGTTTGTGACATTGACTGGAGTGATTTCAATTCTTTCACACTTGAACATAGACTCTATCATGGCTAATAATGACCCATCTTAGAGCATGAGTCAGTACAGCATGTATAAAATTAGTTATGACAGTTTAACCGAAGATAATGTGAAGCCGACAGGACAAAATATGAAGGCAGAATTGGTAAAGAATTAAGGGATTATTTTTTTTATCAAAATAATGACTTAACAATATAAAGGGATGACATCCTAGATGTTAACTCTTAGATAATGATATATGGAAGCTGACCATGTAAAGTTATTAGCCTTAATAACTTGTATATATATGCAATTGTAATTGTAATGAGAAGTGAAGAAAAAGTGATGTAATAAATGTAATTGTGAAGTGAATGTAATAGTGATGATGTGAAGATAAGAGTAGAAAAGGAATATTGATACAAGAAGAATAAGGTTATGTACCTTGACCTATTTTGTATACATTGTATATTACTTGTTTGGGTAGTGGGCTCATCTAGTAATCAGATTTTGTATTGACAACTCCTAACAGGGTTGAGGCTTCTAACAAGGCCTATAGTCCGTTGATCAGGACTGATACATTATATGCTTTTAATAGACTCCTAACAGGGTCAATATCCTTAACATGATACTTTTGATTAGTGGATCTTTGTGGGTACCATCCCCACTGGGGTTTTCCCTTGGCCAAGGTTTCCTCGAGAACAAATAATGTGTTATGAGTTCTTTGATGTTATTGCTATGCATGTTATTTAGTTTCTTATGTTATGCATGTGTGAAGAAAATCTGTTATACCCATATTTGGGCAAAAGATAAAGTTTGTAGAATACTGATTCACCCCCCCTCTCAATATTCCCTATTTCTAATAGTTTACTCCTTAACCTTTTCTACACACAACTCAATTACATTAACAATACATAAATAAGCTTTCCATTAAAAGACCTAACTATCCATTTTCACTTAAGATAATAATAGGAGTGTAAATTACTTAACCATATATTTATAACCAACACAAACCATTCAATGAATCTTTCTTTTTCCATAAGTTCCACAAATCATCATCTATAACCTTGTATAAGTCTAGTTAAGAATTGAGCTTAAAACCTTGTTTGAATAATCCTACATTACTCACATTGAACTATACATTTAAGAAGTCACATCTCATTACTACTTTAAATAACATACATGTTTCCTTTTCCCTTATTATTTCACCTAAAGATACCCTTGAACTCTTAGCATATCTTCTCACTAACCATATATCAAAACAAGTTTCCTTTTAAAAAATTTTACATCCATAAATAATTGCATTACCGTTACTTCCAATTTTCATTTAAAAATTCACAAGAGATATAAGGTAGGAATTACTCATTGATGTAACCATATTCAATCCCCTTTTCAAATTCATAATTCTACCCTTCCCTTATACATAACTTATTTCTTACAATTTCCTTTTACAAACATAATTATAGTTACTGCATATTGCCCGAAGGCATATAGAGACATAATTACATCAAGTTGCCAAAGGGCTTACAATACATCTTTACATCTTGATAACAAAAGATAGAGATACATGATACAAGAATAGAATCTTCACCACTAAACAACTTAGAATCCAAGCCACGACACGGACCATGAACCATACCTCAAAATATATTTTCCACCCAACCATGTGAAACTGGTTAAGTTCCACCCCCCATGCTAGGAGATAGAACCAAGGTACTCTCAAGACCTAAGGCAATCTAAGTCTCAAAAACCAATAAATCGAAGACTCAAATAAAAGGAATAAGGAACATAAAAATACCATCATATTATAACACCGAGGTTAAGGTTCTAGGAGACCACCTAAGTGAGTGTCATCACACAACCTGTGTATTGGGATCCACCCTAGCAACCATGTAATCCCGGTCCCCCCTTTATGAATAGGGATCCACCCTAGCAGTTATCCCTAGTCCTAGTACTCCAATTAGGTCTGTGTGGCCATTATTATGTTTTCTTTCATTATCTTTTGAATCCCACCCTTCCTAGGTTAATTTTTTAAAGGTTATCACTTTTTACAAACCCACCCATAGGATCATTTGGAAACCACTTTAGGGTTCCAAAACCTATGGTGAGCCACTCACATAGGGTTCCTATTCCCATACCCCATCATAATCCAAAAATACAAGATAACACTTTCAAATCCTGATTCATAGGTTTAGGAAACTCCCCTGCACACTCAGGCCCTCAGAGTGAGTCCTAACCTTAACCATATACATAATAGGAACCACTGGACGAATGTCTCTCACAAGACATCTCAAAAAGAAACATAAAACCTTTCTCATGCACAAGTAAAACTTTCCAAGGATCATTTATAGGTCTAAGGAACCCTCTCATGCACATAGGCCATAGAGATGAGTCCTAGCCTCATAAACTAAACTGAAGTCTATGCCAAGTGAAAAATCATCATAAGTAAACCGTATAACCTCCACAAAACAAGTGACAAACATACATAGGTGATACAAACTTCCCACATCACAAATAAAATACATCATAAACACTTTCAAGAAGTAGAATCAAAGCATAGAAAAGAATAGGAAAGCTTAGGAACGTTTGGGGAACATTTAGGAGGCCTTAGAGTAGTCATCATCCATTGGACAACCCTAACCCTAATTCTGATCCCTAAAACACATCCTAAATGTTATTCAAGCACCTAAATGCACCATATAATCCCAAAAAAACAAGCAATGAACATATTTAAAGTTTACACAAAATTTCATATGCCAAAACACCATGCTCTGCAAAATCTCACATCCCTGAATTATAACTAAGTCTGATTTTTTTTTGAAAAACTAAAATCTAGAACTTGCATCTTAACTCCTATGAATCTGGAACATATCTCAATCATCTCAAAAGGTACCTAATTTCTTTATACAAGTATAACTTAAAGTATAGTGAATTTCTTATACTTAAATGTTATAATTGTATAAACCCTCAACCCTATTTTCTTCAGTTTACACTAACTTGCTTAGTCACCACTAACCTACTCAGTCACCACTAACTTTCTTGATTAGCACTAACTTGCTCGGTCAATACTAACTTGCTTAGTCAATACTAACTTGCTCGGTCAACACTAACTTGCTTGGTCAACACTAACTTGCTTGGTCAACACTAACTTGCTCAGCTAAAACTAACTTGCTTAGCATGAACTAACTTGCTCAGCCAAAAATAAATTTATCAGGAAAAACTAACTTGCTCGAGCAAAACTAACTTGCTCGGCCAAAACTAACTTGCTCCGCAAACACTAAACTGATTGCCAGAAACTACAAAATACGATTGTCAACTCTGACTTGCAGGTAAAACTGAGCATTATGGGGACTATGGTTGCCTAATATGGGCATGAACCATTTGAGATCTCCCAATTTCCCTTCAATAATGGCACATTAGTCTATCCTATCTATCTAACAAATCTGTTCTGGATCTGGACAAAGAAAGGTGGTGCACAAAACATATATGGACCAGCAGGGTTGAAACGATAGTTCTAAATTCTGGAAGCATTCATAATACATTCATTAACAATATAATACACTATCCTACATGATCAAAACCACTTCTACCCTCCCAGGAAGATTTCACCACAGTGAACATACAAGCATTCATAAAAATCACTTCCTAAAAACATATTTCAAATACATAGAAAAACAAAACATATATATAGTTGTCATTTTCAAAAAAAAGTAAACAATCATATTCTCATCAAGTAACATATCATTCATATACATAATCATGCTAATGCGAAGAATGGAGATTCATCCTAGTTAGACCCTACCTGCGGCCCTCTGGAGAATCATCTTCCCTTGGTTGGAGACTCTCTGCAAAATTTCCAGCCTTGAGTAGATATTCTCCTAAAAATATTCCTCTGGCATTCAAACTTTAAAAAATCCACACACGCTTCCTTTCCAAACTAAAGAAATCTCAAACTCACAAAAAAACTCTAATAAATTTTCCAAAGAAATCACTGCAAAAATCCTCCCAAACTTTTCCTAAAAAAAACTCTCCTTTTTTCCTCCTTCACACAAAAGAAGCAAATATTTATCATACAACTATGTGGTTGGAGTAGTTTCTTTACAGGAAGCAACTTCTCCAACTTTCGTAGTTGGTTGAATAATCAATAAATCATTCCCGTAAAAGACTTAATCAAGGTTTTAATAATTTTAATTAAAATAGTCTCAAAATAAAACCATAAGAAGAAAACTCTACAAATAACTTTCAAGAAAAACCATAGCACATATGAAAACCAACTAGCCTAACTCCTAGGAGGTCACGAGTTCAACTCCCTCCTAGATAGCTAGTTTTTACTACAAGAGTATTTCTTTTATTAATTATTATTATTATTATTATTTTCACTTTTTATTTAATACATTTATTGAATTCACTCACTTTATTTATTTATCATAAATAACATACCATTACACAATTAATGAAAAACATACAATTATTATTATTTATATAAGCATGGATATATGTGTGTGCACCCACATATACACATACCTATATAAAATACAAACAATATAACACATATAATATATATATATATATATATATATATATATATATATATATATATATATATATATATATATATATATATATATATATATATATAGACTTACAAGGATAAATCTAACTCACATCATAAATCATAGAATAACGTCAAATCATAAATCACAAGACCACATCACATACTGCATTCAGAATCCCCAGCTAGGCCTAAACATAAATCTAAGTCCACGAGTAACCTTTCAAGAGTAATCTTGGTAATATCTCCACACAACAATAGTTTCATGATTTTGAAGGAACGCTCAGACCTGTGTAGCTAGGTGGAGTCGATGCTTGGCATCTACATCCTACAACACCAACCAACATGCATATATACATATATATAAATAGACAATGGCAACAAGGAGGGAGAGTGCGACATCGTGTGGACCTCCTGTAGGAGTAACTACGATTGCCTCCCCTCATCCTACACTCACACCAAACAATGACATCAACAAAGCATAATTGGATTAGTATGGTTAGTACTAGAATAATCTCTTTTCCATATTGTATAAAAGAATGCATCATAACATAATCATGTGGATATAAATCATCTATTCACTTTCAAAAACCCATTTAACCATCAGGCGTGCACTCAAAATGTCCCATTATCAAATCAAGATAAACAAATCATATGACCCTAAATGCATTAGTCATGTCTAATCCCAAGTAATGTTATAAGATAAGGTAACACATCTAACCCTTAAGTGATTATAATCAATTAACCTAAGGTACACATGAATAATAATAATAATAATGATCATTTTGCATAAAAGCATATAAGTCTATCAAGTGATCCTTTTAGCATTAAAGTCCTTAACTATTTCTAACACACAAGAAGATGTATAGGAACATACGTATGCAATTATTATTATTTCCCATATTAAAATATGAAGTTAGGGTGAGTTGTAAGCGGTTCAATTTAAGAAACCATGACAAGAAGGATCATTCCCACATATAATCCTTCCTAATTTCAAGAGATCATAACCAAGACTTGATAGGGTTGGAGGGGCATTAAATCATCCCTCCCTAAGGTTTGACTTACTCCTAGAAGTTAGAAGTTTCGAGCCATTGATCAAACATAAAATAAGGATATTACAAATATTTCTACTTTAGTCTATCATTGTTATATTAGGTAAAATTTTCACTTTAGGAATTAGGAATTATTTTAATAGAAAACATTTTTAAGGATTCTGAAATGCAATCAAGAATTCAAAAGATCCTCTAAACTAGATACAAATTGATACAGGGGTTATCTCTTCACAATGTGTACACATAAGATAGTACTATTATATGACTGCCTTGGTAAATATTTCAAACCAAAATCATTCAAACATTGAATTTCCACATATAACAACACAATTTTATGACATAAGCCATAAACAATTCTCTTTATGCAACTAGTTTCTTTTTCTCATCAAGCCTATGGTAAACTTATAGGATAATCACTAATACCAAACTTATATACAAGATGGAATTCACAGATCCTCTTTAAATAATCTAACCTAAGATACCTTTTATCATTCCATTATAACAAATTATTAGTGTTGTATTACAACAATACACATAAATATATTCCTAAGAAATTTTAACATGATTCATTAAGCTAGAGTTTCATCAATATTACTTATTAACTAGCTATTTAACCAATTCCATATCCCATAAATTTATAATAAGCTTCTTATGATTATATATATATATATATATATATATATATATATATATATATATATATATATATATATATATATATATATATATATATATATATATATATATATATATATATATATATATATATATATATATATATATATATATATATATATTTTCCCAAATAAAGGTCATAGATTATTTAATAGAGGGAGAGAAATACATGAGTCCTATGGCTATCCTGTTATTCAATCAAAATACTATGTTGATGCAGGAGCATCTTCGGTGTAAGAGCAATCTTGCATCACCCAAAAATATTTTTGGTTTTGTTTTCAATAAGGGCTATCTTGTATAGAGCTGTTATTGATGGAAACTTGCTATTTTTAGTAAGTTGGTCATACGATCTCAGAATGTTCTGATTTCACATGTGGAGGTTCATCTCAGTCATATAAGCCTACCAGTAAAGTTTCATGGCTAGATCAGGTCTAGTTTTGAAGATATTGAAGATTTTTGGTATTGGCAGTAGGGTATAGAAACTTTGAACTCAGTTTTGAATGCTTTAGAGGCCCTAGATGAGGTCAAAAATTTGGGTACTAGGCACTTGCACCAGTCAAGCCTATAGAGCACTTTGTGGCCTTTCCCAAATGGGGTTATAATAGTCCATCGGGTCAACTGGTGATGACTTATGGTCTCCAAAAGTCAGGTCACCTGAAATGACAGAAAATAATTTTCCTTCAAAATTTTTGTTTAGGTTTCAAAAGTTATTTTGAGCCAACTTTGATGTAATAAATTGAAAAATAAAATAATTCTAAGTTTGGTCGGCCCTAAGGGCTAAATTTCTGGAACATTCTCGGGCGGTGGAAAATGCCTATATAAAGAGGGCCCATAGTGTTGTCTAGGGAAGTTCTGGTACTAGATCTGGGTATTGATTCGAGGCTTTGTCCTACAAAATATTGTAAGGGAATGCCCATGTGGCTTTGCATATTGTAATTCTGAAAGTTTGTAATTCCACATTTGTGGAGATAATAAGAAGCCAATTTTCTATTCTTGCATATTGTTGTTATTTCTCTATTTCTGTTATGTGTTTGTGGTATTAAGGGGAGCACTTCCTGAGTGTGTAAACAAATCACCAACTATGAGGCAGTTTGCACCAGGACCATGGTTAGGGTTTCAGTGCACATTGCAAAAATACCTCCACGAAGGGAATGTGGTAGAAGAGCTGGTGTTGTAACACATGAGGTTAGAGTGCTCCAGAGATAAATGTTAGCATTGCAAGAAGAGATTCATAGATTAATGAATCTTAATGTCAAAGATGAAAGTGAGGATGAAGCCAAAGAAGGAAATGATGATCAAGAAGAAGAAGAAGGTGAAATTTTGAATCGAGAAGAAGAAAGGCTTTTCCGGGCCATTTCCAAGATCAGAAAAAGACTTAAGATCGAGGTTCCTTCATTTTCAAGAAATCTTAACCCAAAAGAATTGATCAATTGGATCAATGAATGTGAAGAATATTTTGAGTATGAAGATATTGAGGATCCTAATAGGGTTAGATTCATGAAGGCCAGACTGAAAGGTCATGTGAAGATCTGGTGGCAAGAGATTCAATTGGAGTGAAATAGAACAGGGAAAGATAAAATCACAAGATGGGATCAGATGGTGGATAAATTGAAGCAAAAGTTCATTCTTGTTGATTATGAGCTTGACCTACTGAAGAAGATTCAAAGTTTGAAGCAAGAAGGAAGATCTGTTCAGGAGTATACAGAGGAGTTCTATCGAATCCTCATCAGAACAAACCATGTGGAAGCTGACAAGGAGAAAGTTGCTCATTACCTTAATGGGTTGAGGCCAAGAATTCAGGAGGAGCTAAATCTAGTTCAAATGAACAGTATTGAAGAGGCATACCATTTTGCCCTAAAAGTGGAGGAAAAGCTGAACAAGAAGTTCGAGAGGAGACAAAATGGAAGAGGTCGTGGTAGATGATCTGGAGGATGGTCATATGGAGGCCAAAATGAAGATCCAAAAAAGAACGATGAGGCTAGTAGTAGTCAAAATCAGAGAGGAAACAATTCCAATCATTTCCAAGATCAGAAAAATATAGATCAAAGAGGATGTAATACCTCTCCTATGGTGATACTTGGACTTTTCTGATTTGGACATTTTATTATGGTCAGGACTATACATTTGCATTTATATTTTGTGGATGATGATATGATGGATATGCTCATTTATGGTTATTATTTATATGCTTATGAGATTAGAAAACCATCTATTTTATATATGTTTCATGGATCTAACCCAAGGATTTGAATCTAACCATTATCATGATGTTTTATGTTTCATGGACATGTGTCTGATGTGTTTTCATGACTCAGGATGAAGTCGTAGTTACTCACTTAGTTGAGGTCCACACAATGTATCGATCCTGGTCATCTGCTTGCATATATCTAATTTGTATATCCATATGTACATGTATCTCTTCTTGGTGATGCAGGATTGCAGGTACCGGGTATCATCTCCACCTGGCTTCATAGGTCTGAGCGATCCCTCAAAATCCTCGATCATTGTTGTTGTACGGAGATATCACCAGTTTTCACAGGAAGAAACTTCACCTTTGATCCTTTTATCCTTAGGTGGGAAGTACCGAGTCAGTCCCTTGTGTGAATGTAATAGGTGATCTCTCAGTTTATTGGTCTTGCAGATCTTGTAGTTAGTTTCTTGTCTTTTGTATTCATTTGAATTCAGTTTTGAGTATAGTAGTTCTATGTTACATTCAATTTTATTAGTAGATTATTGATGTGAATTTGAGGGTATGATTTAGTAATTTATCTTTATTATTAGCTACTTATGTACTAGCATATCTTGTTAGGAACGAGTTAGTATGTGATTGAAATATGTGATTTTAATATCAATAATAATAAAGAATTTTATGGTATTATCTTTATAATATCCATAGTAACAAAATGTCTATGGCAATAAAAATAATAAATATTTTAATAATAGTGGTATGTTTCACCTTGTATATATATCACTATTGCATTTTGTAAAGAATATGGATTAAGTGTGTAAATAAATAATATGCTTTATAATAATAATATTATGTTTGCAATAATATTTATAATAATAATAATATATGTACACATAGGCATATGGGTGCACACATATGCATATGCATACATATATTTATATAATTATTGGTGAGTAAGTAATTATTACATTCTATTAATGAATAATTAGATTAGTTAAATGATATGGTTGTAAATAATAATTATTATTATTAACTTCTGTAAAGTAAAGGAAACATAAATTTGTTTATGGTAATAGATAGGTATAGTTATATCTTTTCCAAAAAAGGCTTTAATAATATTATTTAAGCTTAACAATTAACGGATGGATGGTTGGGATGGTTGCAACAGTTGGATTACCCATGCAACCACCTCCTCCATTCTATATACAGGAAAGATTTCCTGTGTGAAGGGAGTTGGGAGTTTTTGGAGAGGAAATTTTATTTGAGGAGAGGCTTAAATTTTAATAGGATATTTCTATAGTTTAGAGAAGAGGGACTATTGATTTATTTGAGAGGAAGTGAAAGGATTTGGAGCTTACCTACAGGAGAAATTTGAAGAAGAGCCTGGAGTTGATTGCCAGGGGAGTATTTTTCTAGGAGGATATTTGCTGGAAATTTTTCTGAGATCTCCGACCAAGGGATACATGATTCTCCGTAGGACCACAGGTAGGGTCTAACCTGGGAAGAATCTCCATTCTTCCCATGACTATGATTGTGTATATGAATGATCTATTACCTGATGAGATTATGATTGTTTACCTTTTTGTTTAAAATTGGGAACTATATATATATGTTTTATTTTCTGTGTATTTGGAATGTGTTTGTGGAAAGTTATTTTACAAATGTTTGTATGTTCACTGTGGTGAAACCTCCTTGGGAGGGTAGAAGTGGTTTTGATCTTGTAGGATAGTGTATTTTACTCTCATTGGATGTATTATGAATGCTTCCAGATTTTAGAACTTCTGTTGCAACCTTACTGTTTCATGTCTATTTATGTGCCACCTTTCTTTTCCCAGATCTAGAATATATTTGTTAGATAGATAGGGAGGATTGACGGGCCATTTCTAAAGGTTAATTGGGAGATCTCAAATGGGTTGTGCTCATATTAGGCAACCTTAGTCCCCATAATGCCCAGTTTTACACACAAGACAAAGTTGATAGTCATTTTTTTGCTGTTCCTCTCGGTATAGTGTGCTACCGAGCTAGGTCGATAATGAGTCAACCGAGCTAGGTCAGTAGTGTGTTAATTGAGCTAGGTCGGTAATGTGTCAACCGAGCTAGGTTGATAGTGTGTTAACTGAGCTAGGTCGGTAGTGTGCTAACTGAGCCAGGTCAGTTTAGTGTTAACTGAGCCAAGTCGGTAGTGTGTCAACTGAGCAATACTGTGTCAACCGACCAGTCCAGTATAAACTGACAGAGCTAGTATAAATCGAGGAAAATAGGATTAAGACTTTATACAATTATAACATTTAAGTATAAGTTTACGTACTTTAAGTTATACTTGTATAAAGGGTTTACGTACCTTCTAAGATCTTTGGGATAGGTTTTAGATTCATAGGAGTTAAGATGCAAATTATAATTTTGAGATTTCTTAAAATTCAGACTTAGTCAAATTTCAGGCACAGGAGACGTTTTCCTAGATTTTTGGAATAAGCTATGGAATGTTGTTTCAATGCATGTGGGAAGTTTTATATTGTGTTTTAGCATATGAAACTTTGTGTAAACTATAAATATGTTCATTTCTTATTTTGTTGGAATTATATGAAGTGTTTTTACTACATGTATGATGTAATTATGATATGTGGGCTAAGGGTAGAAAACCTAACGACACCTAGTGAGTGGCTCTCAGTGCGGGACAGGGGCCCTAAGTGGCTAGAACCAGGATAACCGGCTGAAGAGTTATTTAACAAGTGAAAACTTAAATTAAACTTATGGGAATGGGTTAAAACATTAAAAAGATTAAATGTGCCTCACCCATGCCATTAGTTCTAGTGAAGGCTATGGATAGGAGTGGGAGAAGGCACCTATGCGTAGGTATGATCGAATGGTGCTTGTCTGTACCAAAGGCATTTGATCCCACATGTGCCTACTTGGGGCCTGGGGCCTAGGGCCCGAAGTGGCTAGTACTAGGACAACCCAAGGAGTGAGGGCTATGCGATGACACTCACTTAGGTTGTTGCTTAGAGTTTCTACCAAGCCTTAGACTCTTTTGGGGAAAGATTTATACTTTGATCATCTTTTATTTTCTATTTGGGAAAGGTTACCCAACCCTAGGTTTGCCCTAGCTATTCCTTCTTTGTGGACCTTGGTGTTTATCTCCTAGAATAGGGGAGTGGGCCTTTTAGGTATCCACATGGTTGGGTGGTAAATATTTTATCGAGGTATCTCTTGTGGATGCAGTGTTTGAAGATTCATGTTTGCTTATGTACCAGTTTGAAGGATGAAGGCTTTGTAATTATATCTCTTGATGTAAAATTATTGTTACCTCCCATGAGGATTTGAATGTAATCATTGATGTAATTCAAAATGATGTATTTGGAATGGGTAGATTTAGGAAAAAGGGAAAGGGAGATGTGAACTTTATGTTTAAGATGTATATTGGAAAAGAAAAGGATTTTGTAACATTCCAAATTATGTAACATGCTTTCATTACTTGTTGTTTAAGTGAAGCTATTGAAAAATCAAATGTAGTATATTTTTAATGTATCAAATGAGTTGGATGAATTTTAAAATTTATATTGTTCATAAAGGATACTTAGGAATATAGATGATTTTTAAATGGAAAGTTGAAATGAAAATATTTTGTATTTCTTAAAGATATGATGTAGTTTGCTTTGAGAAATAAATCTTGTTGTTAGTTTACTTCATGGATTTGAATGAATCATGCATTTAAATGAAAAGGGAACCTTGGGAGGAATCTAAGTTTAAGTTTGGTTCACATAATTCTTTTAAAAGTTCAAAATTTTTCATAAATTATTACTTAGGTTTTTCTTTAACAAAGAGAATCTTTGTTCTCTTCCCTGGTTCCCTTGTGGGGCATGACATCTTTGGTATCAGAGCACTAAGTTGCTACACTGGGGCCTAGGGAATTTGGCCCATGCTTCTTAAACTTGCTATTCATCTTAGGAAAACTTAAAACTAAAACCTACTAGGACCCTTAAACTTATCCTTCTTCTTACTTATGGTAGGATGCCTCCTGTAACCCATGGTAGAAGGGGATCGGTGCCCAAAACACCCCTCCTAGATCTCAACATGAAAGTTCTCAAGAAGAAGAACAATATGAGGGAAGAGGGGATTAATCTAATAACCAATTTGGAGGTTCTCAGGGGGCTCAATTATAAGAGCTCCTACAATAGATACTACAAAGGTTAGATGCAGGGCAAGATAGAGGACACCATGGGGAGTCTAACATGCACCATGAGGAAAGGGAAAGGAGTCCTAGGAGGAGAGATCAGGAAATGGAAGAAGATGCTTTGCATGCTTCTCACATGCGAGATCTCGTTAGGACTAAGACTAACCCATTTAAGGGAACTCAAGGTGGATCTACCGCACAGACTTGGTTGCTAGAACTAGAAAGACTTTTCTCCATGCATCCTTATAGCAGCAATACTAAGGCTCGGTTTGTAGTCATTCACCTTAGAGACTTTGCATCCACTTGGTGGGAAACAAAGAGAAAGAAACTTCACATAGATATTACCACTCTTTCATGGGAACTATTCCTAGAATTCTTTCAAGCCAAATTTCTATCTGATCACTGGAGATGGGAAAGAACCAAAGAGTTTCACAACCTAAGGTAGCTAACTATGTCAGTTGATGACTATGAGAGGAAGTTCTTGGAACTCAAGCTGTATTCAGGATATAAGGATGATGAACCCATGTTGACTCAACACTTTCTTAGAGGACTCGATGGTCGCCTAGCCGGTAGTGTAAAAATGTTTGAACCTCAGACAATTAATGATGCAGTCATCAAAGCTTTCCTTAAGGAACAAAATATAGCCTTGGGATTAGGAGGTCAGACAGGTGGCCAAGGGGGTAATGCCTTCCAAGCCAGGTTAGGTTTCAAAGGAAATTAATCTCAAGGTGCACGTGGACCTAAAAACTATCCTCCTAAAGGAAGTCAGAACCACCAGAAAAGGAAGTTTTTCAACAACAACAACAACAACAATTACAATGGAAACAATAATAAAAGTGGGGGTTCTCAATCCAATAATCCTCGCAACTAGCATCATGCAAAGCAATACCCAAACCCTCAGCCAGCTCAGAGTATGCCTCAGAAGTCTAGTCGGGGTAGCTATCAACAGTCTAGCACACCTTCTGTAGGAAGGAATTTTGTCAAGAACAACGGATGTTACTCTTGTGGCCAACATGGGCACATTGCAGTTAATTTCCCTTAGAAATCTACTCCAATAGCTAGCTATAGGCAAGCCTCTTCAAAACCAACAGTAGGTAATGCAGATAGAACCCATTGAGTTTTTTCCACCTTAGACCATGGACAAGCCAATCATGAGGGAACAGTCATCAAAACCCCAAGTTTGTTAAGGGGTATCTCTACCACCATACTATTTGATTCAGGAGCAACAAATTATTTCATTTCACCTTCTTTAGTAGAGCAATGTGGGCTAAAGGTAGTAAGGTAGGAAGATAGGTGGTAGGTTGAGCTAGCCTCCAGGGAAAGAATAACCTCTAACTCTTATGTCCATAGTTGCAAGTTATAACTTGGACCTTTTTCCACCTTAGTAGATCTCCGAGTAATCCCTCTAGGCTCTTATGGAGTAGTTTTGGGTATGGATTGGTTGGATGCTCACAAAGCCACTTTGGATTGTAGAAACAAAAGCATTCAATGCTCAGGTGACTTAGGAGAACCTAAGAAGATTGTTAGGGTGCAATGACCCATCTCTCTCCACATGATTTCTATGATGCAACTCAAGAGGTGCATGCACAAAGGATGCCAATTATTTGCAGTGTCAGTAGAGGACTTGGACCAAGGAGAAAGTAGGGAGGTATCACTAGATCATCCCCTATTACAAGATTACTTGGATGTTTTTCCCAAAGAAATCCCAGGGATGCCACCCAAAAGGGACATAGACTTCCAGATTGAGTTGGTTCCAGGAGCATAACCAATCTCCAAAGCTCCATACCATATGACCACACAAGAGCTTGAAGAACTCAAGCTTCAACTAGAAGGGCTCTTGGAAAAAGGATTTATCAGACCTAGTGTATCACCATGGGGTGCACCAGTAATATTTGTGAAGAAGAAAGATGGCTCTCTTTGATTGTGCATTGACTATCGTCAACTCAACAAAGTCACAATCAAGAATCAGTATCCTTTACCCCGTATTGATGATCTATTTGATCAAATGAAAGGGGAAAAAATATTTTCAAAAATTGACCTCAAGTCAGGATATCATCAACTTAGAATTCAAGAAGCCGATATTCATCGAACAGCTTTCCATACTAGATATGGTCACTATGAGTTCACTGTGGTACCATTCTGGTTGACGAACACTCCTTCATGAGCCTAATGAATGGAGTTTTCAGAACCTACTTGGATAAATTTGTGATAGTATTCTTAGATGATATCTTAGTGTTCTCTAAAAATCTTGAAGAACATGAGGTTCATCTTTGCCAAGTATTGCAGTGTCTTAGGGAAAATAAACTTTATGCCAATACAGAAAAGTGTGAATTCTTTCAGATAGAAGTTAAGTATCTAGGACATGTCATATCAGGGAATGGCATCACTATTGATCCAGCCAAAATTCAAGCCATAGTGGAGTGGCCAACTCTGACTAATGTCCCTGAAGTTTGCAACTTTATGGGACTAGCTGGGTATTACAGAAGATTTGTCAGAGAATTCTCTTGGATAGTGCATCCCATTACTTCCTTGAAAAGGAAAGGTAAAAAGTTTTTTTGGTCATAAAAATGTGAGGCCGCTTTCCAATGTTTGAAGGAAAGATTAACCAGTGCTCCAATCTTGGTGGTTCCTGAACCATCAGGAAACTTCGTAGTTTGCACAGATGCCTCACTAGAAAGGATTGGGGTGGTTCTTATGCAAGAAGGAAAAGTTGTGGCTTATGAGTCAAGGAAACTTAAAGATCACGAGCTCAACTACCCCACCCATGATCTAGAACTAGTAGTAGTAGTTCACACCTTAGTAAAGTGGAGACACTTTCTATTGGGTCATGAGTTTGAACTCCAAACAGATCATCAGAGCCTTTAGTACATCTTCTCTCAACCCAACCTAAATGCCAGACAACGCAGGTGGATGGAATTCTTATGTGAATATGATTTTAAGGTTAAGTACATCCAAGGGAAGACAAATGTGGTGGCAGATGCTTTAAGCAGGTGCAAATAGGTTTTATCAGTAGTATCCCTTAGCATAAATTTGGAGAAAAGAATCAGGGAAGCTCTCACTTCTGACTCTTGGTTTCAGGAGGTTAAGACAGAAATAGAGTCAAGAAGACCTTTGGAAGGTCACTTCTCAAGATATTCCTTAGACACCCTTGGGTTGTTGCGACAACAAGATAGAATATATGTGCCCATGGAAGGAGATCTTCATGTACTTATCCTTTCAGAAATCCATAAGGCTCCTTATTCGGCACATCCTGGGGTGAAGAAAATGTATGCAGACTTACGCCAGTTATACTATTGGTCAGGAATGAAGAGAGATATTGCAAACTATGTGTCTAGATGTTTGGAATGTCAAAGAGTAAAAGTAGAGCATCAACACCCTGCTGGTCTTTTGTAGCCTCACCTAGTGCCAGAATGGAAATGGGACATTATTTCCATGGATTTTATCGTGGGACTTCTAGTTACTCCTAGGAGACATGATGCTATCATGGTAACAATTAATAGACTCACCAAGGTAGCTCATTTTTCTCCCATGCAGTCCTCCTACTCAGCAACTTCTGTAGCTAGAGTATTCATGAAGGACATTGTGAGACTCCATGGTATTCCTAGGAAAATTATATCTGATCATGATCCAGTATTCACATCCACTCTTTGGACTTCACTTCAGCATACCTTAGGGACTCAACTCAACTTTAGTTCAGCCTATCATCCTGAGATAGATGGGCAGATGGAGCAAGTCAACCAGGTTCTTGAGGACATGCTCAGAATGTATGTTATGGATAGATAGACCCACTGGGAAGAGTATCTATATCTGGTGGAGTTTGCATACAATAATGGTTATCATAGTTCCATAGGGATGTCCCCTTTTTAGGCTTTGTATGGCCATCCATGCCGCACTCCCTTGAGTTGGGACAGATTGGAGGAAAGGGTACTTCTAGGCCCTGAGATGTTACAGGATATGGAACAGCAAGTCAAGCATATCAGAGAGCATATTTTGACAGCCTAGGATAGGCAGAAGAAGTATGCCGATGCACACAGGACCGATGTACACTTCTCTCTTGGCGATAGAGTCTTTTTAAGGGTGCATCCATGAAAGAGTCCAATCTGTTATGAAAAAGGCTCCAAGTTGGCACCCCGATTTGTTAGCCCTTTTGAGGTCCTAGAGAGTAGGACCAGTAGCTTATCGACTTGCCTTGCTGCCCAGCCTTACTCATATTCATGATGTATTTCCCATTTTAGTTCTTAGGAACTATATTCCTGATGTGACTCATGTTTTGGATTGGAATGCATTACAGGTAGTAGACGGGCAGCTGGCTTTAGAGCTGGTACGCATTTTGTATCAGTGAACACTGACACTTAGGGGTCACACCATAGAGCAGGCAAGGGTCCAATGGGATCCCAATGATGATTCTTTCGCCACATGGGAAGATGCTACTAGGCTTAGACATGCCTATCCATATTTATTTGTAGGCTTCTAGGAGTAAGCCTAACTCTAGGAGGGGAGGATGTAATACCTCTCCTATGGTGATACTTGGACTTTTATGATTTGGACATTTTATTATGGTCAGGACTATACATTTGCATTTATATTTTTTGGATAATGATATGATGGATATGCTCATTTATGGTTATTATTTATATGCTTATGAGATTAGAAAACCATCTATTTTATATATGTTTCATGGATCTAACCCAAGGATTTGAATCTAACCATTATCATGATGTTTTATGTTTCATGGACATGCGTCTGATGTGTTTTCATGACTCAGGATGAAGTTGTAGTTACTCACTTAGTTGAGGTCCACACGATGTATCGATCATGGTCATCTACTTGCATATATCTAATTTGTATATCCATATGTATATGTATCTCTTCTTGGTGATGTAGGATTGTAGGTACCGGGTATTGTCTCCACCTGGCTTCACAGGTCTGAACGATCCCTCAAAATCCTTGATCATTGTTGTTGTACGGAGATATCACCAGGTTCCACAGGAAGAAACTTCACCTTTGATCCTTTTATCCTTAGGTGGGAAGTACCGAGTCAGTCCCTTGTGTGAATGTAATAGGTGATCTCTCAGTTTCTTGGTTTTGGGGGTCTTGTAGTTAGTTTCTTGTCTTTTGTATTCATTGTGAATTCAGTTTTGAGTATAGTAGTTCTATGGTACGTTCAATTTTATTAGTAGATTATTGATGTGAATTTGAGGGTATGATTTAGTAATTTATCTTTATTATTAGCTACTTATGTACTAGCAGATCTTGTTAGGAACGAGTTAGTATGTGATTGAAATATGTGATTTTAATATCAATAATAATAAATAATTTTATGGTATTATCTATAATATCCATAGTAACAAAATATCTATGGCAATAAAAATAATAAATATTTTAATAATAGTGGTATGTTTCACCTTGTATATATATCACTATTGCATTTTGTAAAGAATATGGATTAAGTGTGTAAATAAATAATATGCTTTATAATAATAATATTATGTTTGCAATAATGTTTATAATAATAATAATATATGTACACATAGGCATATGGGCGCACACATATGCATATGCATACATATATTTATATAATTATTGGTGAGTAAGTAATTATTACATTCTATTAATGAATAATTAGATTAGTTAAATGATATGGTTGTAAATAATAATTATTATTATTAACTTTCGTAAAGTAAAGGAAACATAAATTTGTTTACGGTAATAGATAGGTATAGTTATATCTTTTCCAGAAAAGGCTTTAATAATATTATTTAAGCTTAACAATTAACAAATGGATGGTTGGGATGGTTGCACTAGTTGGATTACCCGTGCAACCACCTCCTCCATTCTATATATAGGAAAGATTTCCTGTTTGAAGGGAGTTGGGGGTTTTTGGAGAGGAAATTTTATTTGAGGAGAGGCTTAAATTTTAATAGGATATTTCTATAGTTTAGAGAAGAGGGACTATTGATTTCTCTGAGAGGAGGTGAAAGTATTTGGAGCTTACCTACAGGAGAAATTTGAAGAAGAGCCTAGAGTTGATTGCCAGAGGAGTATTTTTCTAGGAGGATATTTGTTGGAAATTTTGCTGAGAGTCTCCAACCAAGGGATAGATGATTCTCCGCAAGACCCCAAGTAGGGTCTAACCTGGGAAGAATCTACATTCTTCCCATGACTATGATTGTGTATATGAATGATCTATTACTCGATGAGATTATGATTGTTTACCTTTTTGTTTAGAATTGGGAACTATATATATATGTTTTATTTTCTATGTATTTGGAATGTGTTTGTGGAAAGTTATTTTATGAATGTTTGTATGTTCACTGTGGTGAAACCTCCCTGGGAGGTTACAAGTGGTTTTGATCTTGTAGGATAGTGTATTTTACTGTCATTGGATGTATTATGAATGGTTCCAAATTTTAGAACTTCTATTCAACCTTACTGTTTCATGTCTATTTATGTACCAACTTTCTTTTCCCAGATCTAGAATATATTTGTTAGATAGATAGGGAGGATTGATGGGCCGTTTCTGAATGGAAATTGGGAGATCTCAAATGGGTCATGCTCATATTAGGCAACCTTAGTCCACATAATATCTAGTTTTACATGCGAGATGAAGTTGACAGTCCTTTTTCTGCAGTTCCTATTGGTTCAGTGTGTTAACCGAGCTAGGTCGGTAATGTGTAAACCGAGCTAGGTCGGTAGTGTGTTAACCGAGCTAGGTCGGTAATGTGTCAACCGAGCTAGGTCGATAGTGTGTTAACTAAGCTAGGTCAGTAGTGTGCTAACCGAGCCAGGTCAGTTTAGTGTTAACTGAGCTAGGTCGGTAGTGTGTCAATCGAGCAATACTGTGTCAACTGACCAGTCTAGTATAAACTGACAGAGCTAGTATAAACTAAGGAAAATAGGATTCAAACTTTATGCAATTATAACATTTAAGTATAAGTTTACGTACTTTAAGTTATACTTGTATAAAGGGTTTAGGTACCTTCTAAGATGTTTGGGATAGGTTTCAGATTCATAGGAGTTAAGATGCAAATTATAATTTTGAGATTTCTTAAAATTCAGACTTAGTCAAATTTCAGGCACAGGAGATGTTTTCCTAGATTTTTGGAATAAGCTATCGAATGTTGTTTCAATGCATGCGGGAAGTTTTATATTGTGTTTTGGCATATGAAACTTTGTGTAAACTATAAATATGTTCATTTCTTGTTGTGTTGGAATTATATGAAGTGTTTTTACTACATGTATGATGTAATTATGATATGTGGGCTAAGGGTAGAAAACCTAACGACACCTAGTGATTGGCTCTCAGTGCAGGGCCGGGGCCCTAAGTGGCTAGAACCAGGAGAATCAGCTGAAGAGTTATTTAACAAGTGAAAACTTAAGTTAAACTTATGGGAATGGGTTAAAACATTAAAAAGATTAAATGTGCCTCACCCATGCCATTAGTGCTAGTGAAGGCTATGGATGGGAGTGGGAGAAGGTACCTATATGTAGGTACGATCGAATGGTGCTTGTCTGTATGAAAGGCATTCGATCTCGCATGTGCCTACTTGGGGTCCAGGGCCCGAAGTGGCTAGTACCAGGACAACCCAAGGAGTGAGGGCTATGCGATGACACTCACTTAGGTTGTTGCTTAGAGTTTCTACCAAGCCTTAGAGTCTTTTGGGGAAAGATTTATACTTTGATCATCTTTTATTTTCTATTTGGGAAAGGTTACCCAACCCTAGGTTTGCCCTAGCTATTCCTTCTTTGTGGACCTTGGTGTTTATCTCCTAGCACAGGGGAGTGGGCCTTTTAGGTATCCACGTGGTTGGGTGGTAAATATTTTATCGAGGTATCTCTTGTGGATGCAGTGTTTGAAGATTCATGTTTGCTTATGTACCAGTTTGAACGATGAAGGCTTTGTAATTATATCTCTTGATGTAAAATTATTGTTACCTCCCATGAGGAGTTGAATGTAATCATTGATGTAATTCAAAATGATGTATTTGGAATGGGTAGATTTAGGAAAAAGGGAAAGGGAGATGTGAACTTTATGTTTAAGATGTATATTGGAAAAGAAAAGGATTTTGTAACATTCCAAATTATGTAACATGCTTTCATTACTTGTTGTTTAAGTGAAGCTATTGAAAAATCAAATGTAGTATATTTGTAATGTATCAAATGATTTGGATAAATTTTAAAAGTTATATTGTTCATTAAGGATACTTAGGAATATAGATGATTTTTAAATGGAAAGTTGAAATGAAAATATTTTGTATTTCTTAAAGATATGATGCAGTTTTCTTTGAGAAATAAATCTTGTTGTTAGTTTACTTAATGGATTTGAATGAATCATGCATTTAAATGAAAAGGGAACCTTGGGAGGAATCTAAGTTTAAGTTTGGTTCACATAATTCTTTTAAAACTTCAAAATTTTTCATAAATTATTACTTAGGTTTTTCTTTAACAAAGAGAATCTTTGTTCTCTTCCCTAGTTCCCTTGCGGGGCATGATAGAGGAAGAGGAAGAGGAAAAGGTTCAGGAAGAGGAGGCTTCCATGGAACATGTTTTCACTATGAAGAAGAAGTTCATAGTGAATTTGAATGTCCTCAATGCCAAGGAAGGATAAATAGGAGGACTGAAGGCCAGGCTAGAGTTGCACATGTAGATGAAGATGCCAGATCATCAAATTTAGAAGATGCTAACAAAGGAGAAATGTTGATTAATAGAAGAGTCCTGTTGAGTGGTGAGAATGAACCTGAACAAAGGAGGAGCCTATTTCACACTAGATGCAAGTGTGAGGGAAAATGCTATGATGTGATTATTGATAGTGGAAGCATTGACAATTTGGTATCAGAAGAGATGGTGAAAAAGGTGAAGCTCAAGAGATAGAAACACCCACATCCATATCAGATTGCCTTGGTGCAAGATAACCACAAGGTCATGGTCAGTGAATAATGCCTAGTAAAGTTCAAGATCAGCGAGTACCAAGATGAGGTACTATGTGATATCATATCTATGGATGCATGTGATATGTTGCTGGGTAGACCGTGGTAGTTTGACAGATGTGTTGTACACGATGGTCATGCGAATACCTATTCCATAACAAAGGATGCAGTGTGACATAAGCTAAAGCCATTGAAGGAGACTAAAGAAAAGGTATGTGGTAAGGAAAGAATAACATTTGTTGATGGAAGAAAATTCATAGATGGTATGAGGCATGAGCATGTGTGTTTTGCTTTAATTCCAAAAGCTGGTAAAGAAGAAGTAGAGGATGTACTTGTAGAGGTTGCAGATTTGTTGAATGAATTTCAAGATATTGTATTTGATAATGTACCTGATGGATTACCACTGTTAAGGAAGATCAGTCATTAGATGTATTTGATTCCAAGAGCTAGTTTTCCAAATAAGGAAGCACATAGAATGACACCAGTAGAAAGTGAAGAGTTGAATAGACAAGTACATGAGTTGTTATAGAAGGGATTGATTCAGGAGAGCCTGAGTCCTTGTGTTGTACTAGCAGTATTAGCACCAAAGAAGAATGGAGACTGGAGGATGTGTATAGATTCTAGAGCAATAAACAAGATCACAATCAAGTATAGGTTTCCATTGCCATGAATGGATGATATTATGGATTGTTTGAGTGGAGCTCTGAATCTTTCAAAGATTGATTTGAAGAGTGGATATCACCAGATTCAGATCAGATAAGGAGATGAATGGAAGACTACCTTCAAGACAAAGGAAGGATTGTATGAGTGGTTAGTCATGCCTTTTGGGCTAACCAATGCACCGAGCACTTTCATGCGGCTCATGAATGAGGTTCTGAAAATTTTTTTGGGTAAGTTTGTCATTGTGTACCTAGATGATATTTTGATCTTTAGTAAGACATTGGAATAGCATATAATGCATATTCATATGGTGTTTGAGAAGCTAATTGATGAGAAATTGTTGATTAGTTTGAAGAAGTGCAGTTTTGTGAAGGAGTTAGTATATTTGGGATTTGTAGTTTCAGCAGTAGGTCTAAAAATGGACCCATAGAAAGTACAGGCTATCCTTGAATGGCCTATTCCAAGGAGTGCTACTGAGGTAAGATCTTTTCATGGTTTGGCTAGTTTTTAGAGAAAGTTTATTAGAAATTTTAGCAGTATTTGTGGACCCTTGACTGAAATAATGAGAGGGGATAGAAAAGAGTTCAAGTGGAATAATGGGGCAGATAAGAGTTTTAAACTATTAAAATAGAAAGTTATAGAACAACCTATTTTAGCACTTCCAAATTTTAATCAGGTGTTTCAAGTAGACTGTGATGCTAGTGGTACTGCAATAGGAGTTGTTATGAGCCAAGAAGGTAAACCTATTGCTTATTTCAGTGAGAAGTTAAATGATGCCAAGAGAAAGTATTCTGTTCATGATCTGGAATTTTATCCTATAGTTTAGGCATTGAAGAAGTGGATACACTATCTACATCCTAAGGAGTTTGTTTTGTATACCGATCATCAAGCTTTGCAATATTTGAATAGTTAAGGAAAGTTGAATCAAAGGCATTTGAAATGGGTTGAGTTTTTGTAGAGTTACACATTTATTTTGAAACACGGGAGTGGAAAGTCTAACAGGGTTGTAGATACTCTTAGTAGAAGGCAACTATTGCTGACAGAAATGCAGATTGAAGTGGTTGGGTTCAAGGAACTCCAGAATTTGTATCTAGAGGATACTGATTTTGGTGAAGCTTGGAAAGCTTGTAAAGAACCTGTTACTCTAGATGGAACGAAGTGGCTGGATTTTATCATCTAGGATGATATGCTATTCAGAGGGAGCCAATTGTGCATTCCACAAAGTTCTATTAGGAAGAATCTCATCAAGGAGAAGCATAGCAGAGGATTGGCTAGACATTTTGGTTGTGATAAAACCCTTGATTTGGTTAGTGAGAATTATTATTGGCCACAGTTGTAGCAAGATGTCAAGAAGTTTATATAGAGTCGCAGATTATGTCAGATGGTGAAAGGAGTGAAGCAGAATATAGGGTTGTATCAGCCATTACCTATACCAGAGAAGCCTTGGGAGGATATCAGTATGGACTTTGTTCTTGGTTTACCAAGGACATAGTGGGGACATGATTCAATTTTTGTGGTGGTTGATAGATTTTCAAAGATGGCACATTTTATTCCCTACAAGGAGACTAATGATGTTGTTCATGTAGCATAATTGTTTTTCATAGAAGTAGTGAGACTACATGGTTTGCCAAAAAGTATAATTTTAGATAGGGACACTAAGTTTGTTGGTTATTTCTAGCGTACATTGCAGAAGAAGTTGAAGATAGATTTGAAGTTCAGTTGATCAGATCATCCACAGACTAATGGACAGACAGAGGTGGTGAATAGGAGTTCTGAAAATTTATTGAGATGTTTGGTTGGAGATAAGCCAACAGGATGGGATTTGATTTTACCACATGCAGAATTTGCATATAATAATTCTGTTAGCAGGAGCACTGGTAAATCACCATTTCAGATTGTATATGGGAGTAGTCCCAGAAATGCATCTGAGTTGAGAAAGATAGATAAAGGAGAAATATGTAGTGTTGAAGCTGAAGATTTTGCTGAACACTTGAAGAACATCCATGAGGAGGTGAGGAAGTATATTACCAAGATGAATGCATAGTATAAGGCTAAGGCAGATGAGAAAAGGAGGCATAAGGAATTTTAGGTTGGAGATGAAGTCAGGGTTCATTTGTGGAAGGAGTGATTTTCGGTTGGTACATATAACAAGTTGAAAATGAAGAAGTTTGGGCTGTGTAAGATACTGAAGAAGCATGATTTAGGAAATGTATATGAGGTAGAATTGCCTACTAAGCTAAAGATTTCACTAGTGTTTTACATTTCAAATTTGATAGAGTATCATGAAGGAGGTGTTGACGATGAGGTTACAGCAGCATAGTGGAGTATTCCAGCAACCAGTTTAGATATCATGGAGATTGAAGACATACTGGTTAGTCATGTTGGTAGAAGCACAAGGAACAGGACATATGAAGAGTATTTGGTCAAATGGAAAGGATGACCTATTGAAGATTCATCATGGCTAACAAAGGAGGAGGTTAACCATCTTGGTTTTCATCTGCACACCTGAGTCATGACAGGGTCACTTCTCAAATTATCTCAGGTGTCTGATGTAGGAGCATCCTGTGTGTAAGAGCAATCTTGCATCACCCAAAAATATTTCTGATTTTGTTTTCAATAAGGGCTATCTTGTGCAAAGCTGTTATTTATGGAAACTTGCTATTTTTAGTATGTTGGTCATTCAATCTCAAAATGTTTTGATTTCATATATGGAGGTTCATCTCAGTCATATCAGCCTACCAGTAAAGTTTAATTGCTAGATCAGGTCTAGTTTTGAAGATATTGAACATTTTCAATATTGGTAGCAGGGTACAAAAACTTTGAACTCGGTTTTGAAGGCTTTAGAGGCCCTGGATGAGGTGAAAAATTTGGGTGACAGGCATTTGTGATAGTCAAGCCTATAGAGCACTTTGTGGACTTTTTGAAATGGGGTTATAATAGTCCATCAAGTCAACTAGTGATGCCTTATGGTCTCTGGAAGTCAGGTCACCTAAAATGGCAAAAAGTAATTTTCCTTCAAAATTTTTGTTTGGGTTTCAAAAGTTATTTTGAGTTGACTTTGATGTAATAAATTGAAAAATAAAATAATTCTAAGTTTGGTCGGCCCTAAGGGCTAAATTTTTTGAACCTTCTCAGGCGATGGAAAATGTCTATATAAAGAAGGCCCGTAGTGTTTTCTAAGGTAGTTCTGGTAGTAGATCTTAGTATTCATTTGAGGCTTTGTCCTACAGAATATTGTCAGGGAATGCCCATGTGGCTTTGCATATTATAATTCTGAAAGTTTGTAATTCCACATTTGTGGAGATAATAAGAAGCCAATTTTCTATCTTGCATATTGTTGTTATTTCTTTATTTCTGTTATGTGTTTGTGGTATTAAGGGGAGCACCCTTCATCAAGTGGTATTAGAGCAGGAGTTCCTCAGTGTGTAAATAGATCACCGACTATGAGGCAGTTTGCACCATGACTGTGGTTAGGGTTTCAGTGCAGATCGCAAAAATACCTCCATGAAGGGAATGTGGAGGAAGAGCTGGTGTTGTAACACTTGAGGTTAGAGCACTCCAGACACAAGTGTGAGCATTGCAAGAAGATATTCAAAGAGGAATGAATCTTAATGTCTGAGATGAAGGAGAAGATGAAGCCGAAGAAGGAAATGATGATCAAGAAGAAGAAGAAGGAAAAATTTTGAATCAAGAAGAGGAAAGGCTTTTTTGGGCCATTTCCAAGATCGAAAAAAGACCTAAGATCAAGGTTCCTACATTTTCAAGAAATCTTAACCCAGAAGAATAGATCAACTTGATCAATGAATGTGAAGAATATTTTGAGTATGAAGATATTGAGGATCCTAATAAGGTCAAATTCGTGAAGGCCAGACTGAAAGGTCATGTGAAGATCTGGTGGCAAAAGATTCAATTGGAGTGAAATAGAAGAGGGAAAGATAAAATCACAAGTTGGGATCAGATGGTGGATAAATAGAAGTGATAGTTCATTCTTATTGATTATGAGCTTGACCTACTTAAGAAGATGCAAAGTTTGAAGCAAGCAAGAAGATCTGTTCAGGAGTATACAGAGGAGTTCTATCGAATCCTCATCAGAACAGGCCATGTGGAAGCTAATAAGGAGAAAGTTGTTTGTTACCTTAATGGGTTGAGGCCAAGAATTCAGGAGAAGCTAAATTTGGTTTGAATGAACAGTATTGAAGAGGCATACCAGTTTTCCCTAAAAGTGGAGGAAAAGCTAAACAAGAAGTTCTAGAGTAGACAAAATGGAAGAGGTCACAATGGATGATCAGGTGGATGGTCATATGGAGGCTGAAATGAAAATTCAAAAAAGAAGGATGAGGCCAGTAGCAGTCAAAATCAGAGAGCAAACAATTTGAATTGTTTCCAAGATCAGAATAATAGAGATCAGAGAGGAAGAGGAAGAGGACAAGGTTCAGGAAGAGAAGGCTTCCATGGAACATGTTTTCACTATGGAGAAGAAGGTCATAGGGCATTTGAATTTCCTCAATGCCAAGGAAGGATAGATAGGAGGAATGAAGGCCAGGCCAGAGTTGCACATGTAGATGAAGATGCCAGATCATCAAATTTAGAAGATGCTGAGAGAGGAGAAATGCTTATTAACAGAAGAGTCCTGCTGAGTGGTAAGAATGAACCTAAACAAAGGAGGAGCCTGTTTCACAATAAATGCAAGTGTGAGGGAAAATCTTGTGATGTGATTATTGATAGTGAAAGCACTGACAATTTGGTATCAGAAGAGATGGTGATAAAGTTGAAGCTCAAGAGATAGAAACACCCACAACCATATCAGATTGCCTTGGTGTAGGATGACCACAAGGTCATGGTCAGTAAACAGTGCCTGGTAAGCTCAAGATCGGCGAGTACCAAGATGAGGTACTATGTGATATCATATCTATGGATGCATGTCATATCTTTTTAGGTAGACCATGGTAGTTTGACAGATGTGTTGTACATGATGGTGGTGCAAATACCTATTCCCTGACAAAGGATGGAGTGTGACATAAGCTAAAGCCATTGAAGGAGACCAAAGAAATGGTATGTTGTAATGCAAGAATAACATTTGTTGATGGAAGAAAATTCCTAGATGGTATAAGGCATGAGCATGTGTGTTTTTCTTTAATTTCAAAAGTTGGTAAAGAAGAAGTAGAGGATGTACCTATAGAGGTTCCAGATTTGTTGAATGAGTTTCAAGATATTGTATCTGATAATGTACCTGATGGATTACCACTAGTAGGGAAGATCAATAATCAGATGGATTTGATTCCAGTAGCCAGTTTCCCAAACAAGGTAGCACACAAAATGACACCAGCAGAAAGTGAAGAGTTGAACGGACAAGTACATGAGTTGTTACAAAAGGGATTGATTTGGGAGAGCCTAAGTCCATGTGTTGTACTAGCAGTATTAGCACCAAAGAAGAATGGAGAATGGAGTATGTGTATAGATTCTAGAGCAATAAACAAGATCACAATCAAGTATAGGTTTCCATTGCCACAAATGGATGATATTATGGATTGTTTGAGTGGAGCTATATATTTTTCAAAAATTGATTTGAAGAGTGGATATCACCAGATTCAGATCAGAAAAGGAGATGATTGAAAGACTACCTTCAAGACAAAGGAAGGACTGTATGAGTGGTTATTCATGCCTTTTGGTCTAACCAATGCACCGAGCACTTTCATGCGGCACATGAATGAGGTTCTCAAAGAATTTCTAGGTAAGTTTGTCATTGTTTACCTAGATGATATTTTGATCTTTAGTAAGACATTGGAAGAGCATATGATGCATATTCATATGGTGTTTGAGAAGCTGAGAGATGAGAAATTGTTGATTAATTTGAAGAAGTGCAGTTTTGTGAAGGAGTTTGTATTTTTGGGATTTGTAGTTTTAGCAGTAGGTCTGAAAATGGACCCAGAGAAAGTACAGGCTATCCTTGAATAGCCTACTCGAAGGAGTGCTACTAAGGTAAGATCTTTTCATGGTTTGGCTAGTTTTTATAGAAGGTTTATCAAAAAATTTAGCAGCATTTTTGGACCCTTGACTAAAACAATGAGAGGGGATAGAAAAGAGTTCAAGTGGACTAATGAGGCAAATAAGAGTTTTAAACTGTTGAAAGAGAAAGTTACAAAACAACCTATTTTAGCACTTCCAAATTTTAATAAGGTGTTTCAAGTAGACTATGATGCCAGTGGTACTACAATAGGAGCCGTTATGAGCCAAGAAGGTAAACCTATTGGTTATTTTAGTGAGAAGTTAAATGATGCCAAGAGAAAGTATTCTATTTATGATTAAGAATTTTATGCTATAGTTTAGGCATTGAAGAAGTGGAGATAGTATCTGCTTTGTAAGGAGTTTTTTTTGTATACTAATCATCAAGCTTTGCAATATTTGAATAGTCAAGGAAAGTTGAATCAAAGGCATTTGAAATGGGTTGAGTTTTTGTAGAGTTCCACATTTGTTTTGAAATAGAGAAGTGGAAAGTCCTATAGGGTTACAGATGCTCTTAGCAGAAGCCAACTATTGCTGACAGAAATGAAAATTGAAGTGGTTGGGTTCAAGGAACTCAAGAATTTGTATCCAAAAGATCATGATTTTGGTGAAGCTTGGAAAGCTTGTAAAGAACCTGTTACTCTAGATAGAATGAAGTGTCTGAATTTTATAATCCAGGATGATATGCTATTTAGAGGGCATCAATTATGCATTCCATGAAGTTGTATGAGGGAGAATCTCATCAAGCAGAAGCATAGCGGAGGATTGGCTAGACATTTTCGTCATGATAAAACCCTTGCTTTGGTTAGTGAGAATTATTATTGGCCACAATTGTAACAAGATGTCAAGAAGTTTGTATAGAGTTGCAGAGTATGTCAGATGGCGAAAGAAGTGAAGCATAATACAAGGTTGTATCAGCCATTACCTATACTAGAGAAGCCTTGGGAGGATATCAGTATGGACTTTGTTCTTGGTTTACCAAGGACACGGTGGGGACATGATTCAATTTCTGTGGTGGTTGACAAATTTTCAAAAATGGCACATTTTATTCCTTGCAAGAAGACTAATGATGTTGTTCATGTAGCAAAATTGTTTTTCAGAGAAGTAGTGAGACTACATGGTTTGCCAAAATGTATAGTTTCAGAGAGGGACACTAAGTTCATTGAATATTTCTAGTGTACATTGTGAAAGAATTTGAAGACAAATTTGAAGTTTAGTTCATCACATCATCCACAAACTGATGGATAGATAGAGGTGGTGAATAGGAGTTTGAGAAATTTGCTAAGATGTTTGGTTGGAGATAAGTCAATAGGATGGGATTTGATTTTACCATAGGTAGAATTTGCATACAATAATTCTATCAGCAGGAGCACTAGTAAATCACCATTCTAGATTGTATATGGGAGTAGTCCCAGAAATGCATCTGAGTTGAGAAAGATAGATAAAGGAGAAATAAGTAGTGCTGAAGCTGAGGATTTTGAAGAACACTTGAAGAACATCAATGAAGAGGTGAGGAAGCATATTAACAAGATGAATGCACAGTATAAGGCTAAGGTAGATGAGAAAAGGAGGCTTAAGGAATTTTAGATTGGAGATGAAGTCATGGTTCATTTGTAGAAGGAGTGATTTTTGGTTAGTACATATAACAAGTTGAAAATGAAGAAGTTTGGGCCATGTAAGATACTAAAGAAACATGATTCAGGAAATGTATGAGGTAGAATTGCCTACTGAGCTGAATATTTCACTAGTGTTTAACATTTTAGAGTTGATAGAGTATCATGAAGGAGGTGTTGACGATGAGGTTACAACAGCACAGTGGAGTATCCCAGCAACCAGTTCAGATATCAAAGAGATTGAAGACATATTGGATAGTCGTGTTGGTAGAAGCACAAGGAACAGGACATAGGAAGAGTATTTGGTCAAATGGAAAGGATGACCTGTTGAAGATTCATCATGGCTAACAAAGGAGGAGGTTAACCATCTTGGTTTTCCTCTACACACCTGAGTCATGATAGGGTCACTTCTCAAATTACCCCAAGTGTCTAATGCAAGAGCATTTTGGGTGGAAGAGCAATCTTGCATCACCCAAAAATATTTTTGGTTTTGTTTTCAATAAGCGCTATCTTATGCAGAGCTGTTATTTATGGAAACTTGTTATTTTTAGTAAGTTGGTCATACAATCTTAGAATGTTCTGATTTCACATGTGGAGGTTCTTCTCAGTCATATCAGCCTATGAGTAAAGTTTCATGGCTAGATCAGGTCTAGTTTTGAAGATATTGAAGATTTTTGGTATTGGCAGCAAGGTACAAAAACTTTGAACTTAGTTTTGAAGGCTTTAGAGGCCTTGAATGAGGTTGAAAATTTGGGTGACAGGTGCTTGTACCAACCAAGCCTATAGAGCGCTTCATGGCCTTTCCCAAATGGGGTTATAATAGTCCATCAAGTCAACTGGTGATGACTTATGGTCTCTGGAAGTCAGGTCACCTGAAATGATGGAAAATAATTTTCCTTCAAAATTTTTCTTCAGGTTTCAAAATTTATTTTGAGTCGACTTTGATTTAATAAATTGAAAAATAAAATAATTCTAAGTTTGGTCAGCCCTAAGGGCTAAATTTTTGGAACCTTCTCTGGCGGTGGAAAATACCTATATAAAGAAGGCTCATAGTGTTGTCTAGGGCAGTTCTGGTAGTAGATCTGGGTATTGATTCGAGGCTTTTTCCTATAGAATATTGTAAGGGAATGCCCATGTGGCTTTGCATATTGTAATTTTGAAAGTTTGTAATTCCACATTTATGGAGATAATAAGAAGCCAATTTTTTGTTCTTGCATATTTTTGTTGTTTCTTTGTTTCTGTTATGTGTTTGTGGTATTAAGGGGAGCACCTTTCATCAAGTGGTATCAGAGCAGGAGTTCCTGAGTGTGTAAACAAATCACTTACTATGAAATAGTTTGCACCACGACCATGGTTAGGGTTTCAATGCACATCTTGAGAATGCCTCCATGAAGGGAACGTGGCGGAAGAGCTAGTGTTGTAACACCTTAGGTTAGAGCACTCTAGAGACAAGTGCGAGCATTGCAAGAAGAGATTCATAGAGGAATGAATGTTAATGTTAGAGATGAAAGTGGGGATGAAGCCAAAGAAGGAAATGATGATCAAGAAGAAGAAGGTGAAATCTTGAATTGAGAAGAAGAAAGGCTTTTCCGAGCCATTTCCAAGATCAAAAAAAGACCTAAGATCAAGTTTCCTACATTTTTAGGAAATCTTAACCTAGAAGAATTGATCGATTGGATCAATGAATGTGAAGAATATTTTGAGTATGAAGATATGGAGGATCCTAATAGGGTCAAATTCATGAAGGCTAGACTGAAAGGTCATGCGAAGATCTAGTGGCAAGAGATTCAATTGGAGTGAAATAAAAGAGGGAAAGATAAAATCACAAGATGAGATTGGATGGTGGATAAATTGAAGCGACAATTCATTCTTGTTGATTATGAGCTTGTCCTACTGAAGGAGATGCAAAGTTTGAAGCAAGTAGGAAGATCTATTTAGGAGAATACAGAAGAGTTCTATTGAATCCTCATCAGAACAGGCCATGCAGAAGTTGATAAGGAGAAAGTTGCTCCTTACCTTAATGGCTTGAGGCTAAGAATTCAGGAGCTGAATCTGGTTCGAATGAATAGTATTGAAGAGGCATACCAGTTTTCCCTAAAAGTCAAGGAAAAGCTGAACAAGAAGTTTGAGAGTAGACAAAATGGAAGAGGTCACGGTGGACGGTCATATGGAGGCTGAAATGAATATCCAAAAAAGAAGGATGAGGCTAGTAGTAGTCAAAATCAGAGAGGAAACAATTCCAATCATTTCCAAGATTAAAATAATAGAGATCAAAGAGGAAGAGGAAGAGGACAAGGTTCAGGAAGAGGAGGCTTTCATGCAACATGTTTTCACTGTGGAGAAGAAGGTCATAGGGCATTTGAATGTCTGCAATGCCAAGGAAGGATAGATAGGAGGAATGAAGGCCGAGCTAGAGTTGCACATGTAGATAAAGATGTGAGATCATGAAATTTAGAAGATGCTGAAAGAGGAGAAAAATTGATTAATAGAAGAGTCCTTCTAAATGGTGAGAATGAACCTAAACAAAGGAGGAGCCTGTTTCACACTAGATGCAAGTGTGAGGGAAAATCTTATGATGTGATTATTGATAGTGGAAGCACTAACAATTTGGTATCAGAAGAGATGGTGACAAAGTTGAAGCTCAAGATATAGAAACATCCACATATATATCAGATCGCCTGGGTGTAGGATGACCACAAGGTCATGGTCAGTGAACAGTGCCTGGTAAAGTTGAAGATTGGCGAGTACCAAGATGAGGTACTATGTGATATCATATCTATGGATGCATGTCATATGTTGTTGAGTAGACTGTGGTAGTTTGACAGATGTGTTGTACATGATGGTCGTACGAATACCTATTCCCTGACAAAAGATGGAGTGTGACATAAGCTAAAGCCATTGAAGGAGACCAAAGAAAAGGTATGTGGTAATGCAAGAATAACATTTATTGATGAAATAAAATTCCTAGATGGTATGAGGCATGAGCATGTGTGTTTTTCTTTAATTCTAAAAGTTGGTAAAGAAGAAGTAGAGGATGTACCTATACAGAGTGCAAATTTGTTCAATGAGTTTCAAGATATTGTATCTGATAATGTACCTGATGGATTACCACCAGTAAGGAAGATCAGTCATCAGATGGATTTGATTCTAGGAGCCAGTTTGCTAAACAAGGTAGCACACAGAATGACACCAGCAGAATGTGAAGAGTTGAACAGACAAGTACATGAGTTGTTATAGAAGGGATTGATTCGAGAGAGACTGAGTCCATGTGTTGTACCAGTAGTATTAGCACCAAAGTAGAATGGATAATGGAAGATTTGTATAGATTCTAGAGCAATAAAAAAGATCACAATCAAGTATAGGTTTCCATTGCCATGAATGGACGATATTATGGATTGTTTGAGTGGAGCTGTATATTTTTCAAAGATAGATCTGAAGAGTGGATATCACCAGATTTAGATCAAAGAAGGAGATGAATGGAAGACTACCTTCAAGACAAAGGAAGGACAGTATGAGTGCTTAGTCATGCCTTTTGGGCTAACCAATGCCCCGATCAATTTCATGCGGCTCATGAATGAGGTTCTAAAAGAATTTCTAGGTAAGTTTGTCATTGTGAACCTAGATGATATTTTGATCTTTAGTAAGATGTTGGAAGAGCATATGATGCATATTCATATGGTGTTTGAGAAGCTGAGAGATGAGAAATTGTTGATTAATTTAAAAAGTGCAGTTTTGTAAGGAGCTAGTATATTTGGGATTTCTAGTTTCAACAGTAGGTTTAAAAATGGACCCAGAGAAAGTACAGGCTATCCTTGAATAGCCTACTCCAAGGAGTGCTACTGAGGTAAGATATTTTCATTGTTTGGCTATTTTTTATCAAAATTTTATCAAAAATTTTAGCAGTATTTGTGAACCCATGACTGAAACGATGAGAGGGGATTGAAAAGAGTTGAAGTGGACTAATGGGGTAGATAAGAGTTTTAAACTATTGAAATAGAAAGTTACAGAATAGCCTATTTTAGAACTTCCAAATTTTAATAAGGTGTTTCAAGTATACTGTGATGCTAGTGGTATTGCAATAGGAGCTATTATGAGCCAAGAAGGTAAACCTATTGGTTATTTTAGTGAGAAGTTAACTGATCCCAACAGAAAGTATTCTATTTATGATTAGGAATGTTATGCTATAGTTCAGGCATTGAAGAAGTGGAGACACTATCTACTTCCTAAGGAGTTTGTTTTGTATACTGATCATCAAGATTTGCAATATTTGAATAGTCAATGAAATTTGAATCAAAGGCATTTGAAATGGGTTGATTTTTTGCAGAGTTACACATTTATTTTGAAACACAGGAGTTGAAAGTCTAACAAGGTTGTAGATGCTCTTAGCAGAAGGAAACTATTGCTGATAGAAATGCAAATTGAAGTGGTTGGGTTCAAGGAACTCAAAAATTTGTATCTAGAGGATCCTGATTTTGGTGAAGCTTGGAAAGCTTGTAAAGAACTTGTTACTCTAGATAGAATGAAGTGGCTAAATTTTATCATCCAGGATGATATGCTATTCAAAGGGAGTCAGTTGTGCATTCCATGAAGTTCTATGAGGGAGAATCTCATCAAGGAGAAGCATAGTGGAGGATTGGCTTGACATTTTGGTCATGATAAAACCCTTGCTTTGGTTAGTGAGAATTATTATTGGCCACAATTGCAGCAAGATGTCAAGAAGTTTGTACAGAGTTGCAAACTATGTCAAATGGGAAAAGGAGTGAAGCAGAATATAGAGTTGTATTAGCCATTACCTATACCAGAGATGCCTTGGGAGGATATCAGTATGGACTTTGTTCTTGGTTTACCAAAGACACAACACAGACATGATTCAATTTTTATGGTGGTTGACAAATTTTTAAAGATGGCACATTTTATTCCCTGCAAGAAGACTAATGATGTTGTTCATGTAGCAGCATTGTTTTTCAGAGAAGTAGTGAGACTACATGGTTTGCCAAAAAGTATAGTTTCAGATAGGGACACTAAGTTCATTGGATATTTTTGGCATACATTATGGAAGAAGTTGAAGATAGATTTAAAGTTCAATTCATCACATCATCCATAGACTGATGGATAGACAGAGGTGGTGAATAGAAGTTTGGGAAATTTGCTAAGATGTTTGGTTGGAGATAAGCCAACAGGATGGGATTTGATTTTACCATAGGTATAATTTGCATCCAATAATTCTATCAGTAGGAGCACTGGTAAATCACCATTCCAGATTGTATATGGGAGTAGTCCCAGAAATGCATCTGAGTTGAGAAAGATAGATAAAGGAGAAATAAGTAGTGCTGAAGCTGAGGATTTTGTAGAACACTTGAAGAACATCCATGAGGAGGTGAGGAAGCATATTACCAAGGTGAATGTAAAATATAAGGCTAAGGTAGATGAGAAAAGGAGGGATAAGGAATTTTAGGTTGGAGATGAAGTCATGGTTCATTTGTGGAAGGAGCGATTTTCAGTTAGTACATATAACAAGTTGAAAATGAAGAAGTTTGGGCCATGTAAGATACTAAAGAAACATGATTCAAGAAATGCATATGAGGTAGAATTTCCTAATAAGATGAATATTTCACCAGTGTTTAACATTTCAGATTTGATAAAGTATCATGAAGGAGGTGTTGACGATGATGTTACAGCAGCACAGTTGAGTATTCTAGCAACCAGTTCAAATATCAAGGAGATTGAAGACATACTAGATATCATGTTGGTAGAAGCATAAGGAATAGGACATATGAAGAGTATTTGGTCAAATGGAAAGGATGACCTATTGAAGATTCATCATGGCTAACAAAGGAGGAGGTTAACAATCTTGGTTTTCCTCTGCACACCTAAGTTGTGACAGGGTCACTTCTCAAATTATCCTGGGTGTCTGATGTAGGAGTATCCTGGGTGTAAGAGCAATCTTGCATCACCCAAAAATATTTTTGGTTTTGTTTTCAATAAGGATTATCTTGTGCAGAGCTATTATTTATGGAAACTTGTTATTTTTAGTAAGTTGGTCATACGATCTCGGAATATTTTGATTTCACATGTGGAAGTTCATCTCAGTCATATCAGCTTGCCAATAAAGTGTCATGGCTAGATCAGGTCTAGTTTTGGAGATATTGAAGATTTTTGGTATTGGCAGGAGGGTACAGAAACTTTGAACTCATTTTTTAAGGCTTTAGAGGCCCCGGATGAGGTCAAAAATTTGGGTGACAAGCACTTACACCAAGAAATCCTGTAGAGAAGTTCGTGGCCTTTCTGAAATGGGGTTATTATAGTCCATCGGGTCAACTAATGATGACTTATGGTCTCTGGAAGTGGGGTCACCTGAAATGGCAAAAAACAATTTTCCTTCAAAATTTTTGTTCGGGTTTCAAAAGTTATTTTGAGCTGACTTTGATGTAATACATTGAAAAATAAAATAATTCCAAGTTTGGTCAACCCTAAGGGCTAAATTTCTGGAACCTTCTCAGGCGGTGGAAAATGCCTATATAAAGAAGGCCCGTAGTGTTGTCTAGGGTAGTTCTGGTAGTAGATCTGGGTATTGATTCGAGGCTTTGTCCTATAGAATATTGTAATTGAATGCCCATGTGGCTTTGCATATTGTAATTCTAAAAGTTTGTAGTTCCACATTTGTGGAGATAATAAGAAGCCAATTTTTTGTTCTTCATATTGTTGTTATTTCTCTATTTTTGTTATGTGTTTCTGGTATGAAGGGGAGCACCCTTCATCATATGTTCAACCCACTAACCTTTTGTACATACATTTCAATAAAATAACATTAGTGAAGAAACTACAAGTATTGTTATCTGCATATGCATGACATCTGTACTATTACCTACAAATTCACATTCTTCTAATATTTCCATTTTAGGACAGTTAGAAATTTTGACTTAAATATTATAAACATATAATTATTCCTTTCATAATAAATCATCATCCCTATACACCAACAATGTTGTTAGTTTCAACTTCTATTTCACACACCAAAAATGATAACAAAGAAAATTATTACTACACAATTTTGTTTAATATAATATCCCTTCCTTATAGTTGATGACTTTTCTCTAGTCTAACTCCCACCATTTACGTGGATCATATATAATTTCAAATTTCTTATTGTATAAACAAACACTTCTCATTTAAACCATTATAAACTATAATCCTATTTACTACAAGACCTTGGGGACATAGGTCCTTTACCCAAGGGTTCCTATAGCTAAGCTCATTCTGCTTAACAACACATGCAATTTAGCCTTTTAAATATACTTCTTGAAAAAGAAGGGAGAGACACATCTGATTCAACAATAGATTTAATTTCTTACTTGAGAGGGTATGAAAAAGAGATATTCTTCTTAATCTTGCCTCAT
Organism: Chamaecyparis obtusa; assembly: GCA_027943335.1. Lineage (NCBI taxonomy): Eukaryota > Viridiplantae > Streptophyta > Pinopsida > Cupressales > Cupressaceae > Chamaecyparis > Chamaecyparis obtusa. Next base: position 166,638 of record BSBK01000935.1, on the reverse strand, counting down.
TTCAACATGTTATCTTAGTTTTCAAAGAAGATATAAGCTCATAAGTCCATAATTTCTTGAGGAAGGATAAAAGATACATTTACTAGACATATTTTAAAACCATCCAATATTACAATCCTTTTTGTCCTAGAAACCTAATCATCCCTTGTTCCCAACCATAAGTACAACATGATTTAAATCTATCTTGAGATTTTATATTACTACCTTTAAATAATCAAGTATAACAAATCATGACGATGTTATCTAATATTTATAGGAAAGTAGAGTATATAACCTTTCAAAATATTTTGGCATTCATTCATACTAATCATTATAAAATTAGGAATTAAGATCAACAACTTTCCTTACAATTCTATAACATTTCTTAGAACAAGGATACAAATACAACACTCAAGTATCAAGAATTCTTGACCGTCTATTGAACCACATGAATCTTATAATCATTTCAAATATTCCTTTCTTGCATGATGTTATGGTAGAAATATAGAAAACATACCTTCTATGTTCAATGCTCAAGTTTGTTAACATAAAGGAAACTTAGAAAGAAGACGTGCATAATGTATTCAAGTTTGGTAGGCCGAAAGAAAACATTAGATGGGGAAACATAATAGACTCAAGTATTACAAGTAGTCCAAGTATGATTCCCAAGGTTATTAGTAGAACAAACTAGGGCTTATATTCTATCCCTATCATAATGGTCAGAATACGTTGCCTCCTCAGGGCTAACTTTTCTTTCGATGGGTTCTAGCTATAGCCAAATTAGTCACTAGAGTTGTCTTATTTGAGACTCCTCTGAGTCATAATTCATGTTTCAATTCCTCACATTCTCTACATGTAATTTTCATGTTGAGATGGTGAGGGAGAACATTAATCTCTCTCCTAAGATCCTCTACGGTGTTGGAAAGCATCTAGGAAGAATGTTACAACATAAGTATAGCCATTGAGTTGACATATCTTAATAATAAGAAGAAGAACTAAATTAAATGCAAATAGACCCTAGAGTTCCCAGTGTAGCAACCTAGGGCTCTGATACCAAGTGTAATGTCCCTGCCAGGGAACTCATAAGGAATCAGGTCTATGACCTAAAATTACAACTAATTTTTTCTTTTTACATTCTAACATTACATCATTTGTTACATTCACAAGTACATTCCTTAAGGTTCCCTTAATCAATTCATTTACCATTATCAAGCATTGAATTTTACTACTTAATGAAATGAAGTTCATTTCCTTATTTTTTTACTCCTTAACCTTATCTACACACAACTCAATTGCATTAACCTTACATAAATAAGCTTTTCATTAAAAGACCTCACTATCCATTTTGGCATAAGATCATAAAAGGAAGGAGTGTAAATTACTTAACCATATATTGATAACCAACACAAACCATTCAATGAATCTTTCTTTTTCCATAAGTTCCACAAATCATCATCTATAACCTTGTATAAGTCTAGTTAAGAATTGAGCTTAAAACCTTGTTTGAATAATCATACATTACTCACATTGAACTATACATTTAAGAAGTCACATCTCATTACTACTTTAAATAACATACATGTTTCCTTTTCCCTTATTATTTCACCTAAAGATACCCTTGAACTCTTAGCATATCTTCTCACTAACCATATATCAAAACAAGTTTCCTTTTAAAGAAGTTTACATCCATAAATAATTGCACTACCATTACTTCCAATTTTCATTTAAAAATTCACAAGAGATATAAGGTAGGAATTACTCATTGATTTAACCATATTCAATCCCCTTTTCAGATTCATAATTCTACCCTTCCCTTATACATAACTTATTTCTCACAATTTCCTTTTACAAACATACTTATAGTTACTGCACATTGCCCGAAGGCATATACAAAGATAATTACATCAAGTTTCCCAAGGGCTTACAATATATCTTTACATCTTGATAACAAAATATAGAGATACATGATACCAGAACATAATCTTCACCACTGAACAACTCAGAATCCAAGCCATGACACGAACCACGAACCATACCTCGAAAGAGATTTTCCACCCAACCATGTGAAACTGGTTAAGTTCCACCCCCCATGCTAGGAGATAGAACTAAGGTACTCTCAAGACCTTAAGGCAATCTAAGTCTCAAAAACCAATAAATCAAAGACTCAAATAAAAGGAATAAGGAACATAAAAATATCATCATATTATAACATTGAGGTTAAGGTTCTAGGAGACCACCTAAGTGAGTGTCATCACACAACCTGTGTATTGGGATCCAACCTAGCAACCATGTAAACCCAGTCCCCCCTTTATGAATAGGGATCCACCCTACCAGTTATCCCTAGTCTTGGTATTCCAATCAGGTCTGTGTGGCCATTATTGTGTTTTCTTTCATTATCTTTTGAATCCCCCCCTTCCTAAGTTAATTTTTTAAAGGTTATCACTTTTTACAAACCCACCCATAGGATCATCTGGCAACCACTTTAGGGTTCCAACACCTATGGTGAGCCACTCACATAGGGTTCCTATTCCCTTACCCCATCACAATCCACAAATACAAGATAACACTTCCGAGTCCTGATTCATAGGTTTAGGAAACTCCCTTGCGCACTCAAGCCCTCAAAGCGAGTCCTAACCTTAGCCATATACATAACAGGAACCACTGGAAGAATGTCTATAACAAGAAATCTCAAAAAGAAACATAAAACCTTTCTCATGGACAAGTAAAACTTTCCAAGGCTCATTTATAGGTCTAAGGAACCCTCCCATGCACACAGGCCACAGAGATTAGTCCTAGCCTCATAAACTAAACTCAAGTCTATGCCAAGTGAAAAATCATCATAAGCAAACCATATAACCTCCACAAAACAAGTGACAAATGTACATAGGTAATACAAACTTCCCACATCACAAATAAATTACATCATAAAAACTTTCAAGAACTAGAATCAGAGCATAGAAAAGAATAGGAAAGTTTAGGAACGTTCGGGGAACATTTAGGAGGCCTTAGAGCAGTCCTGGTCCATTGGACAACCCTAACCCTAATTTTGATCACTAAAACACATCCTAAACCTTATTCAAGCACCTAAATGCACCATATTAGCCCAAAAAAACAAGCAATGAACATATTTAAAGTTTACACAAAATTTCATATGCCAAAACACCTTGCTCTACAAAATCTCACGTGCCTGAATTATAACTAAGTCTAATTTTTTGAAAAAAACTAAAATCTAGAACTTGCATCTTAACTCCTATGAATCTACAACCTATCTCAATCATCTCAGAAGGTACCTAATTTCTTTATACAAGTATACCTTAAAGTATAAGAAATTAAAGTACCGTGAATAAGAAATTAAAGTACCGTGAATTTCTTATACTTAAATGTTATACTTGTATAAACCTTGAACCCTAGTTTCCTTGGTTTACACTAACTTGCTCTGTCACCACTAACCTACTCGGTCACCACTAACTTGCTTGGTCATCACTAACTTGCTCGGTCAATACTAACTTGCTTAGTCAATACTAACTTGCTCGATCAACACTAACTTGCTCGGCCAACACTAACTTGCTCAGCCAACACTAACTTGCTCAGCCAAAACTAACTTGCTCGGCCAAAACTAACTTGCTTGGCCAAAACTAGCTTGCTCAGCCAACACTAAACCAATTGCCAGAAACTACAAAATATGATTGTCAACTCTGACTTGCGGGTAAAACTGGGCATTATGGGGACTATGGTTGCCTAATTTGGGCACAACCCATTTGAGATCTCCCAATTTCCATTCAAAACTGGCTCATCAGTCCACCCTATCTATGTAGCAAATATGTTCTAGATCTAGACAAAGAAAGGTGGTGCACAAAACATATATGGACCAGCAGGGTTGAAACAATAGTTCTAAATTCTGGAAGCATTCATAATACATTCATTAACAATATAATACACTATCCTACATGATCAAAACCACTTCTACCCTCCCAAGAAGATTTCACCAGAGTGAACATACAAGCATTCATAAAAATCACTTCCCAGAAACATATTTCAAATACACAAAAAAACAAAACATATATATAGTTGTCATTTTCAAACAAAAGTAAACAATCATATTCTCATCGAGTAACATATCATTCATATACATAATCATGCACATGGGAAGAATGGAGATTCATCCTAGTTAGACCCTACCTAGGGTCCTGCAGAGAATCATCTTCCCTTGGTTGGAGACTCTCTGCAAAATTTCTAGCCTTGAGTAGATATTCTCCTAAAAATATTCCTTTGGCATTCAAAATTTAAACAATCCACACACGCTTCCCTTCCAAACTGAAGAACTCTCAAACTTATAGAAAAACTCCAATAAATTTTCCAGAGAAATCACTGCAAAAATCCTCCCAAACTTTTCCTAAAAAAAAACTCTTCTTTTTTCCTCCTTCGCACAAAAGAAGCAAATATTTATCATGCAACTATGTGGTTGGAGTAGTTTCTTTATGTGAAGCAAGTTCTTCAACTTCCGTAGTTGGTTGAATAATCAATAAATCATTCACGTAAAAGTCTTAATCAAGGTTTTAATAATTTTAATTAAAATAGTCTCAAAATAAAACCATAAGAAGAAAACTCTACAAATAACTTTCAAGAAAAACCGTAGCACATATGGAAACCAACTAGCCTAACTTCCAGGAGGTCTCGAGTTCAACTCCCTCCTAGATAGCTAGTTTTTACTACAAGAGAATTTCTTTTATTAATTATTATTATTAATATTATTTTCAATTTTTATTTAATACATTTATTGAGTTCACTCACTTTATTTGTTTATCATAAATAACATACCATTACATAATTAATGAAAAAAATACAATTATTATTATTTATATAAGCATGGATATATGCGTGTGCACCCACATATACACATACCTATATAAAATACAAACAATATAACACATAAAATAAATAAATATATATATACATATATTTACAAGGATAAATCTAACTCACATCATAAATGACAGAATAATGTCAAATCATAAATCACAAGACCACATCACATACTGCATTCAAAACCCCCAGCTAGGCCTAAACATAAATCTAAGTCCACGGGTAACCTTGAGAGTAATCTTGGTAATATCTCCATACAACAATAGTTAGGTGATTTTGAAGGCACGCTTAGACCTATGTAGCTAGGTGGAGTCGATGCCTGGTACCTACATCCTGGAACACCAACCAAGATGCATATATACATATATATAAATAGACAATGGCAACAAGGAGGGAGAGTGAGACATGGTGTGGACCTCCTATAGGAGTAACTATGACTGCCTCCCCTTATCCTACAGTCACACCAGACAATGACATCAACAAAGCATAATTGAATTGGTATGGTTAGTACCAGAATAATCTCATTTCCATATTGTATAAAAGAATGCATCATAACATAATCATGTGAATATAAATCATCTATTAACTTTCAAAAACCCATTTAACTATCAAGCATGTACTCAAAATGTCCCATTATCAAATCAAGATAAACAAATCATATGACCCTAAATGCATTAGTCATGTCTAATCCCAAGTAACGTTATAAGAGAATGTAACACATCTAACCCTTAAGTGATTATAATCAATTAACCTAAGGTACACATGAATAATAATAATGAGCATTTCACATAAAAGCATATAAGTCTATTAGGTGATCCTTTTAGCATTAAGGTCTGTAACTATTTCAGACACACAAGAAGATGTATAGAAACATACATATGCAATTATTATTATTTCCCATATTAAAATATGAAGTTAGGGTGAGTTGTAAGTGGTTCGGTTTAAGAAACCATCACAAGAAAGATCATTCTCACATATAATCCTTCCTAATTTCAAGAGATCATAACCAAGACTTGGTAGGGTTGGAGGGGCATGACAATATGGATATGAGAAAACCCAAATAGTTAAAAAACCTAGTGGGAATTTCCACCCACTAATAATCTGCACTAGTGTTTTATGATCCTTGTTAGAAGATTGTTAACCCTATTAGGAGGTGTCTTTACAATGCTTTTAGTATAGTGACCTTGTTAAGGGTCACACACTATTAGGAGTCTTTTACAATAACCCTATTAGGGGTGTGGATACACTTTCCTAGTGCTTATTTCTCAAGTGGTGAAGGCTACAACCTTCTGATCTCAGATACACACTATATCTGTTGGATGAACTGGCACTATGACATTGCTTGTCAGAACATTTCCTTTGATGCGCTGATGCTTTGGCCTCTTGAAAATCTCTAATACATCTTAAAAACTCTTCACACACTTTTTCTTTTCTTATCTCAGCTCTATTACAACTTCCATACTTATTACAAAGGGCGCATCTCATATTTATATGCACTTATCAAAACAATTAACTAGGTCGGCCTATAACTGATTACATACAGCACTTCTAATTGAATTGGCTCAAGTGTGTTTACATACAAACATAATTACATGTCTATAACCTAAATACAATAGGTGCATAGCCTATACAAAACAATATTATCATCGCTAATCAAATTACCAACAACCAGCTGCATACTCTATTCTGTTCAGGCATTCACTATCTATGTAACTTCAACTATCTGTATATTTGTCATAATGAATCTTCTGATCATGCACTCTTATACTAAGCATGAATATACTCTTACCATCTTATCTTCTAGGGTGCATACCATAACTCATTCATACACACGTGCGTTGATCTCTAATCTACTTGTGCTCTTTTATCTATCCAATCTTATGTACTTAGCCAAATACTAATCTTTTGATGATGTGCACTGACTCCAAAACACTATATGACTTTGTTTCCATAATGAAAACACTATATCTAGTTATATACGATAGTATAGTCAACTTTCCAACAATCTCCCCCTTTGTCATTGATGGCAACAAAGGAATATGACATAGTTACTAATTGTACATAAAACTCTTTATCATACTCTAACTTATATCTCCCTTATACTTTTTACTATATATCTTATTTACATATATGACTCCATATTCTATACATTACTCCCCCTTTGACATTAATGACAAAGGTGTTCCAAAAACTATATCTACAAGTACTTACAATGTTAAGACATCTAGATATGTTGTTTGCAACTTTTGGATCTCTTGTTTCCAGAATGTAATCAATGCATTGATAGTTTGGAGATGGGTGCATAAGGCATATGTTAGCTTCTTCATCTTCTCAAAATCTATGCTAGGACCTTGATCATATGTCACCATGGTGGCATTGATCTCCTTCATATTTTGATTAAGCACATCTAGGGAGGGTGCAAGAGAATTCCTTAGTTGTGTTTGCCTTGCCCTTATCTTGGACATCTCCTTCTCAGCTTTTTATATTTTATCTATCTGTCCCTGGTATACATTGTCACACATGTTCACATCCATGGATGGATCTTCTAGTGATTTCCTTATGCTATCAATCATAGCTTCTACCTCTTGGATCTTCTTGTATGGATCAGTGGTCAACTTGTCCTGGTTCATACAATTAGCAATAATCTTCCTACCCTTAGCTACAAACTCCTTCAAAGATATTTGACCAATCTTTAGTGAGCTTAGGTCAAGTGAAAAGTTGCTAACCAATTCACTTAGCCTCTTCTTCATATAATTCTCCTTTGCAACTAAGGATGCAAATTCTTCCAAGGTAGAAAAATTTGTTTTGAAGGTTGTGAGGATGTTGCTAACATCATCAACTAAATGGACCTTAGACACTTTCTTGTTTGAAGGAAATAGGCTATTCAATATGTTGACTGATTCAACAAACAAGGGGTTCCTCATTACCTATTTTTATTTTTCTTTCTCCATGGTTAAGACACTGAGCTTGATCAAGTCTTCTTCTCCCCAAGAATCCAAACTGGTGGTGTCTGGTGTCAAGCTTGACAATAATGATACAAAAGGTAATGGAGTGATAGGAGTACTATCCATTACTTCTTTCTTTAATCTTATTTTCATTTCAACAGATGGCTTGTCTGTTGGTTCACTTGTTTTTACCTCTTCTTCTCCTTTCTTTTCTTCTATCTTTTCTTCCTCTTTTTCTGTTTCTTTGTCTTTTTCTTTTTCTATTTATTTTTCTTCTTCCTCTTGTAACTTGGGTGAATTGTCACCACATAGAATTTTAGATTCTTGTGTGCTCACAAAAGATTCTTCAAACTTTTCCAAGTCTTTATCTGTGGCCGCCATGGCTATCTCTACATTATCTATGATGATAGTGTTATCTTTTGGTGTCTCTATCATGGGTGCGAACTTTTCTACCTCTGTACGAGTTTCAACTATAGGTGCTAAATCCCAAGGACCTATAAATGGTACACTTGTGGTCTCTGACTCCTTTTCTACCTTTGTGGGTACTTGAGCTATGGGCACACTAGGTGGGTACATGTGCCTATTCATAAAAACTTTCTCCAAAGCTTTCTTTGTTTCCTTTGCAACCAACTCATAGTTCTTGTCCATGATATGTAATGTTCTTGTCTTGGTTCTGAGGTGAGGTTTCACCAAATCCAACAACAAAGTTTTCTCCTCTAGAGAACATACTAGGAGGCTTTCATCTAGAGTCTTTTCTCTTATCCTTTGATCCTCTTCAATGGCCTGTCTTTTTATGAATTCTAAGATATTCCACACATTGTCTAGAATCATTGTCATTAATTCTAGGACTATCCTTTTAAACTTCAACATGTGTTTGATAATCATTCCATGAATTTATGATTTGTCAATTTCACTATACTTCTCATAGAATTTTCCTACTTGATCAATCATGCCTTCATCAACAATCCTTGTACGCAACACACTAAGACTAGGTTTGAAACCTACTTGTGGAGGTGCTTGAGTGTTCTTCTTACTTCTGGTTGCTCACAAGGATGGATGACTGGTGCTAATTTCTTTCTTCCTCTTAGGCATTTCCTTGTACTTAGGAGGAGCTATAAGATCAATTGGTTTTTTGGGCACAAGAGGGACAACATCAAGTTTGTCCTATTTATCCTTGGGATCTTCAAATTTCTCAATCTTGACCTTCTTTAACTTAGGATCATCTTCCTTTGCTTCTATTGTAGATGCGCTCTCAATTCCCAAAGAAATCTTTTCTTGTCTTTCTTTTTCAAGGTCTACTTGAGTTACTCCATGAATTATGAGGATTTTAGAAGTAACCTTAGCTACTTTTCTTTTAGTTGATGCACTATTCAAAACAACATCAACTTCTCTTGATTTCTCTTCATAAGTCCCCCATCTTGGTTCATTAGGGTCCTTAGGGGCTGATAGCAATACTTGTGCATATGCTTCTAGGAATTGTTCATGAACCTCATATCCAAGTGGATGGATCCACTTTGTTCTTGGTTCAACTGCTTCCATACAGGTTACATCAGTTTCTACCATAAAATAGATGATGTCCTTGTACTTCTCAACAATGCTCTATAGTATTCTGCATCTCATCTACATCTTGATTCTGGATGTTTTCAATTCTAGCTCCATGTAATCCTCCAATGAACTATTAGTAGATGCCTTAAAGGATATTTGAGGTATTATAGGAATATCTTTGTCTAGGTATAAATCTAAAACCTTTCCAAGTATATGGAAGTACATGTAAATGATTAAAGACCCAAACCTGAATATTTTGGTCTTATCATGTTTGATGGCCTTAATGTTGTCTATCAATTGTACACACAAGATCTCACACAAATTGAACTCTCCATTTTCTCTAACAACCCTTATTGCTGCAAGAATAGTGTCCGTAGACACACTATTCACCCTATTAGTGTGTTGAAACTTATACCCTAATATCATAGACATTAGTTTGATGTCTTTCTCTTCTATAGGCTCAATAGTCATTCCATGCCTATCACTTCTTGACTTGCATATTTGTTCTACTTGTTTCCTTACATCCTTACCCACTGGAAGAATGATGCCTATCTTAGAAAGACATGTTATCTCATGAATGATATCTCCTATAATTCTTATTGGAATTTCACCTATCAAAAATAGGTCATCGTGAATTTTTCTTAACAGGATCTTGATCCATTCAGATTTGTAAAACTCATGTGCCATATAAAAATCAACAATAGGATGATTCTCTAATTGCACAAACTCATCAAGGAAGGTTTTATTTGGTTTCATCATGGTCTCAATGTGTGCTCTAATTCTATTGAGACCTACTGCATCCTTCTTACAATGAATGTGTGCATGGATGTCTTCAACATGCATAACACCCATAGGGGTTCATGAGAATGCACCTTCTAAGTCATCTAGGGTAGAATTAAAGAGACGTCTCTTGAAAATGTATCTCTTCTTCTCTGCAACATAAAACACAATAGTAGTAGCCATTACTTACTTGTAAATCACTTCACAAATGGTTTTTGAGAACTTTTGAATCATCGCAACAAATTACGGCTTCCACAACTAATCAAACACACTTCTTCATTAGTGAATCAAGCTAAAATCCTTCACAATCAACTTCTAGGGATTTTGTGATCTTCAATTGCTCAAAATTGAATACAATTAGTAATCCATAAGTCTCTATGTACTTAAAATTGAAATTTCTGCCATTAATGCTTGTCACGTAAACTAGACTTTTACCAAAAATCTCCTACTTTCATTCTCTAATCAATCAAGTAGTGCGCTCTTACACATGTCATCACATAATATCCAAAAGGTTAAATCTAAAGGCACATACTCTAAGGGTGAGTATACCATCTGTGCAAAGGTCTAGAGCTAAATTAGCTCCCCCTACGACCCTGAGGGTCATTCATCTGGATGTAGAGGCTAAGTCCACTGTGGATGCATCCAATACATTCTCGTCAACCTTATCCTTCTTCACCTCTGACCAAATCAAGCTTGCATCTTCTGAAGCTTTCACAAACTTGACTTCTCCTTCGGTATCCAAAATTGATTCTTCTGGCTTTTTAGGGATTTCTAGACTTTGCATTCTTGAACTACAAAACTTTGAGATATGTCCAGCCTTGTTACATGAGTGACAAAAAATTGGAGGCCTTAAATTCCTCAACACATTGATAGGGGTTACCATTTTACACTATCTAGCTGAGTGACCATTATAGTTACATATCTGACATGTAACATTCTGAGAACTTCTTACCTTTGGCTAATTCTGATCTCTCTGATTATGTTGAGTCTTGTTCTTCTGACTTGTCTTACAATTCATAGCTCTATGACCAAATTTATTGCATGAATAACAGTAACCATTGAAAGGTCTTACCTCTTTATAGTTCCTTGCTATGTGTCCATGCTTGTTACATGCATAAAAAGTTCAATCTACTGGCTTGTGCTCATCCTTATATGGTTCAATACTATGTTTAGTCTAATTTCCTATCTCCTTAGCATCTATGGAGTCCTCTGGTGCTTTCATCCTTGCTCACATGTCATCAATTTGATTTTTTACTTCATTGAATCCAATGTCGATGGTATCTCCTTTAGGCTGTTGAGCATATAACTGAGATTATATCATATCCTTGCTTGTGTACAATTTGTTAATGTGATTCTTAGCTTCTTTTAACTCAAATTCCAAATTTTCTTTGATGTTTCTTAGCTCCAAGATTTCCATGTTTGCTTGCCTCAATTCTTCATTCAGTTGAAGGTTCTCCTTGATTTGTTCATCATAAACTTCTTGATTGTTAGTTAGCTTTTCATCCAACTCTTCAAGCTGATCTTTCAAAGATGTGTTCTCTTCATTTAGCTTTTTGACCATTATCCCTCAATCACTAGTAGAACATTCTTTTAAATATTTTCTTAGTCTTTTGATGACTACTTGAGCATCACTGACTTTTTCTTTTAGTTCTTCAATTTCCTTTTCAAATTTGTCTAGGTCTTCAAGAGCAGCTTCAAGATTTCTTTTCAGATGTTTCATTTCTATCTTGTCCATGATCTCCTCAAGTGGTTAGACTTCTTTACTAAGGACCAAAGCTCTGATACCAATTTTTAGGAATGAGAACACTGAGAGGGGGGGGGGGGGGCTGAATCAATGTTCACTATATTTTATCTTTTTACTTTACTCTTGAAACTTAACTTGAATGCTTAAGTACTGAAATGAACATTAACATAAACAAGATACATGAACTAAACACATGACACCAATATGGTTACAAGGAAGCCCAAATAGGTAAAAACCCCGATGGGAATTGACACTCACTAATAATCTTCACTAGTATTTTATGATCCTTGTTAGAAGATCCTTAACCCTGTTCGGAGTTGTCTTTACAATGCTTTTAGTATAGTGACCTTGTCAAGGGTCAAACCCCCTTAGGATTCTTTTACAATAACTCTATTAGGGGTGTGGACACACTATCCTAGATCTCACTACTCAAGTGGTGAAGGCTACAACCTTTTGATCTTAGATACACACTATATCTACTGGATGAATTAGCATCGTGACACTGCTTGTCAGATTAGTTCCTTTGATGCATTGATGCTTTAACCTCTTGTAAAGCTCTAATACATCTTAAAAAATCTTCACACACTTTGGCTCTACTTCTCTCAACTCTATTACAACCTCTATACTTATTACAAAGGGCACATCCCATATTTATATGCGCTTATCAAAACAATTAACTAGGTTAGCCTATAACCAATTACATACAATGCTTCCAATTGAATTGGCTCAAGCATGTTTACATAAAAACATAATTACATGTCTATAACCTAAATACAATAGGTGCATAGCCTATACAAAACAATATTATCATCTCTAATAAAATTACCAATAGTCGACTGCATACTCTGTTCTGTTTTGGCATTCACTGTCTATGTAACTTCAACTGTCTATATCTTTGTCATACTGAATCTTTTGATCATGTGCTCTTATACTAAGTATGAATATAATCTTACCATATTATCTTCTAGGGTGCATACCATAACTCAATCATACTCACATGCATTGATGCTCTGATCTACTAGTGCTCTGTTAATTGTCCAGTCTTCTATACTTAGCCAAATATTGATCTTTTGATGATGTGCACTGAATCCAAAACACCATATGACTTTGTTGCCATAATGAAAACACTATATCTAGTCATATACGACATTATAGTCAACTTTCCAATAGTATATATGTAATATCTTTTCTTTTGAAAAGAAGGCTAGTATAAAAGTGAGATGTAAAAGAGGGATATGGAAGTTGTGAGCTTGTATCTAATGGATGTAGAGGAGAGGATAGTTTATACTTCATTGGAGCTGATCAAGAAAAGAAAGTTTCTATCAAACAGTTCACAAGGATTTTTATTTCCTTACATACACTTATGTTGCAGACAATGAGTTCTAGAGGTGTACATAACCTTCTTTGGACAGTGAGCCTACTCTTTTCTTTGACTCCTAACAGGGTCTATCCTTTAACAGGGACTTTTTACTGTAATGTTTTAATAAGGTCCTAATAGGGCTAGTTCTTTTAACAGGGATACAATGCTCTTAGTACATCATTTATGGGTGCTAATTCCCAACAGGGTTTTACCTTTAGCAAGGTTTCCTCGAAAATAAATATTGTGTTATTATGTTGGAATTTACTGTGTTCATTTAATTTGGTATAGATGCTATTCAAGGTTCAAAATTTAAATAATTTATCCCACAACTGATTCAACCCCCTGCCCCTCAGTTGTGTTGGTGGACTTTTATTCCTTATAGAATCTGAATAACTATATTCATGTATTAAATTGGCATGAAAGACCCTTTTGGTCTACCTAGCAACTGACATAAAGAAAAATAATTATATTTTGCATCCTTGGAAAATACCTCTAGGGGAAAAGGTTCCTTAGGAATAAAATAATTTGTAGATCCAACTTTAGCTAAATGTACAGGCAAAAACCTATCCCTAATCATATCTCTAGTCTTAGTATATCTAAATGTGAAATTCATAAACTTGATCCCATCTAAGAAATTTGTAGGAGCATAGGTATCAAATACCTATCTAATTTCCTCTCTAGTAATTCTTAACAATGCTTCTCTGATATTATTCCTCATAGTCCTGGTGACTAGATCATATCTATCCATAATGGATAGTATGAAACAATATCCAAGAAAATAGTTGGTACGACCAATTTCCCCAAGTCATATTTCCATGCATTTGACTCTAGGTTTGAAATATTTTCCTATGCATGGCATTGTATAAATAAATATAAAACCTTGGCTAGTATAGAGGCATCTGAAATAAAACCATGTTTTTCATATAATCTGTCATCAATATTTTGACCTTTAATAAATTTTGACCCATCATTCTTATCATTGGTCAAGGGTTTCAACCAATCTAGAAAATCATTAAAAAGGTGCCTCTTCATGTAATATCTTTGGCCTAAATGTCCTCTTGGTGGATTCTTGGTGAATTCTAGGGTTTTTCAGAAGTAATTAAAAATTTACAAACTAGGGCTCCTGACTTAAGAACTTCAATGCAGAAACACACCCTAATATAATAATGTGAATTCACCATAATACAACAATTTTTCAACCATAGGAACAAAATTCCCCTAAGAAAACATGAAAGATAACATTTAGGTAACATAAGAACAATAGATGAATCTCAGTGGCCTCAAAATACTTTGACAACTTCAGACAATGTAGAATGAATCTCAAAACAAAAATTAATAGATTTTATTACCAATTTGAACTAGTTTGTACACCATAAATTCATACGAGTGAGAAAATGGCCTAAACACTTATATTTCTATAGTTTGATAACCTACAACCGATTGAATATGTTGATGGGGTGAATGGACAAGTGAAATACAATGATTAATGGTCACCGAGCTACTAGAGTGATATGTAAGACAATTAAATTATTCAATGAGTTGTCATTGATGTCAACTAGTCTTGATTGTACTTATCATGATGGTTACAACATCTAGAGAAGAAAAATGGTAAAGGAATGAGATATCTACGTGAAGATGAGATGGATATGAAAGATATGGATATGGTATACATTGGGTAACTTATTGATGATTCTATGGCATCATGTTGTTGACTTGATTGTATTACATGATTTTGTTATGTATTGAAGATTATAACTGAACAAGTATATATGGTTGGTAAATGAAGATTTTTGTATACACTGAGCTAGTATAATGTATACCAAGTATAGTATTAAATGAGCATGTAATCATTGAGAAATTTGTATTGACCAAGTGAAAGAAAGAAATAACTTGTTTATAACAGTTGACTGAAATGGTGTGCTTTACAATTGCTTATGATTCTGAGGTAGAAGATATATTTTTTTATGATGATCCAATGACTGAAAAAATTCAAGATTGATCAGATGAAGAAGATTGAAATGTGTTAATGACACAACTACCAATAAAGGTTAAAGAGACAAAATGAATGATAGAGATTAAGAGGAAAAATATAAAGGATGAAAATAAAATGGTTTATGTTGTCTATTTAAAGAGACATGAGATTCATTGTTGAGTCTGGGATTATTAATACTATAGGAGAATTAATGTGAAAGGACTATTTTCATGCACCACTAATCAAACTAGTTGAAGAAAAAACCAAGTTGAACTGCAGACATTACCGAGCATTAGAGCAACATACATTGAGTCGAATAAAGTTGGAGGATATGAAGGATTGAATTATTTATCATATTTTGAGCTTAGCTTAGATCTAAAAATTTGCAAAGCTTAGTTGTATTTGAATCAGATCATTAATGTATCAGTTTAACCATTGTTACAGAAAAATCACTTAACCAAGTGGAACTTCATAGTCTTTTTGTATTTCAATATGACATTCAATGAATGTTGATTGTTTTCTTGTTGACCCCATAGTGAATGCTGGTCAAGGGAGAACTGTTAGTGATAAATTCTCTAGCCAGGTCACACATTACAATTTGTTTTGTAACCTTTAATAGGGTTGGATCCTAAGCAAGCTCACTTCAGAAGAGTGAATTATTTTGTGTTACCGGTCCCAAGTAGTTTTTCCCCTAGTAGGGTTTCCACATTAAAAATCTGTGTTATGTTTATTTGATGTGTTGAATTGTTATTTTACTTTACACATTTTATAATTGGATAGATCGGTAAACATAGTAGTTAGTTTACTGTCAATCGGTAGATGAAGATAAAGATATTGTTGATATCTTACCAAGTTGATTATTTCATTGAAAATTTTGAATATATACATCTTGGAGATTTGGGACTATAGGATAACTGTAGCTAACTAATTCACCCCCCTTAGTTATCTAATGATTGGTATCAGAGCATTGGTTTCTTAAAAGGAAAGTTTGAAGGACTTAAGGTAAAGATCACAAAATGTATAAGAGAGAGGTTACAAAGATGAACAAAGACAATTTTTTGACATGGAAAAGTAGAATGAAACTACATATATCTGGAATTGGAGAATCTACAATATACTACTTGACCAATGATTACATTCAACTGGCTAGTCCCTTGACTATTGATCAGATGAGAGACATACATGAACATAATGTCACAATGATAGAGATTGTTGCTACCTTATCAGATGTTGAATTTGAAGATGTTAAGATATGTTCTACTACTAAAGGAATGTGGGACAAACTTGCACTAGTTCATGGAGGAGATGAAAATATGCTAAGGGAAAGAGTTGTGAGTATTAGAGGAAATTTTAATGACATGAAGATGAAAGAAGGAGAAAACATTTCACAATACAACAACATAATTAAGGATATTGTCAATGCTATCTGAGGAGCAGGAGGTGTTATTGATGAAGACATTTTTGTGAGTAAAATTATTATAACCTTGCAACCTATCTATGCTATTAGAATCTCTGTAATCCATGAAATGATATCAGCTCCAGGTAACACTCTTACACTTGATAGCCTAATCGGTAAATTGACTATTTTTGAGTTGAAAAAATTTGATAACAGTATTGTTTTGAATGTTGAGTCTGCATTTATGTCATCCTTGAAAATTGGTAAATCAAGTAGTAAACACATGATAAGAAATGAGAGCAATAGTGATAGTGATGAGGATGAACTTGATGAACTTGAAGCATTAATGGCTAGAAGACCAGAAAAAGGTAAAGGAAGATATAAAGGGAAATTACCTTTGGTATGTTTTAACTATAAAGAGATTGGTCACATTGCAGCTAGATATCCTAACAGGGAAGGAGATGACAAAGAAAATGAAAGATCCAGTGGAAAAAAGTTTGACAGAAGAGATAACTGAGAACGCAGAGGCAACTAGCAATACGACAGAAGAAACAAATGAGACTACAAAGACATGGGAAAGAAAGAACACTACCTTTTTGAAGATGATGATGATGACTGACATCGACATTGATGAAGATATTGAGGTGGTATTCATAGCTTTGAAAGAAGATTAAGAAGAAGAAGAAGAAAGGTGTGTTGAAACATCACTTATTTCTAAAGTTAGCAAGAATGATACATGGATTATTGATAGTGGTTGTATGCATCATATGACTGGTGATGAAGAAAAATTTGAATACCTTGAACACTATAATGGTGGATCTGTTAAAATGGGAAATGATACACCTTGTCTAGTAAAAGGAAAAGGATCTATCTTGTTGAACAATAAGATCAAATGTGAGAATGCATATTGGCTGAAGGGACTTAACTATAATCTGTTGAGTGTAGCACAAATGAATAACTCAGGTCACCAAGTTTCATTTGAGAATAGAAAGGTGAAATTCTATGATGAGACTAGAAAGTTGGTCAGTACTGGTGACCAATCTAAAGGTAATCTATTATATCTTAACAATGCTAAAATTTCTTATTTATTGACTAGAACTAAAGATGTGTGGTTATGGCACAACAGGTTACGTCATGTGTATTTTGACAACATTGTTAAAATCAGTAAGAAAAGAAAAGTTAGAGACTTACCAAGCTTATCTAAACTTGACCATGTCATGTGTAAATAATGTCAAAAGGTAAAAATGTCAAAATCTAGTTTCAAGAGAAAAAATTATTCATCTAATGCTATTTTGGAGTTGGTTCATACTGACTTGAGTGGTCCTATGAGAGCACAAAGTTATTATGGAGACATATATTTTATCTTATTTGTTGATGACTACTCTAGGATGATGACTGTTATTCTTTTGAAAGAAAAATATGAACTTTCAAGATGTTTAATGGCATAAAGCTAAAGTGGAAAATGAAAATGGAAAAGAGTTAAAATTCTTACGATCAGATAGAGGTGGTGAGTTTATTTCTAATGAGTTCACTAACTTTTGTAATGAGCATGGGATTAAAAGATATGTTTCTACACCGAAGATTCCATAGTAGAATTTACAACTAAAAAAATATTCAAACAAGACACCCTATGAGTTATGGTATGGGTACACACCTAATGTAAGTTATTTCAAAATATTTGGAAGTAGATGTTACATTCTGAAAGATGATAGAAATGGGAAATTTGATTCAAAAGGTGATGAAGGAATATTCTTAGGATATTCTACTAAAATAAAACCTTACAAATGTTTGAATAAGGTTACTACCAAAATTATTGAAAGTGCAAATGTAAGGGTTGATGAGTTTGCTGAGAAAAATGATGAAGAAAGCAAAAAGGAACTACAAGATTATGGTAGATTTACATACATTGAGCAACCTGACACTCTACCTGAGAAATAGGCTAAAATTACTGAGCAACATGATAATGATATCGAGAAACATCCTATAAAGACCGAGAATCAGGAAAGAGTTACTGAGGAAGATATTGATCCTACACTGAATGATGAGCAAAGAAGAGAACAAGTACTGGAAAAATTTGTGAGGAGACACCATCCATAGAATCAAATTATTGGTGACAAGAAAGCTGGCATGATGACACGAACTAAGTTGAGAAATAACACATGTTTAGTTTATGAATTTGAACCTAAAAAATTTAGAGATGCACTTGAGAATGATGAATGGATTAAAGACATTAATGAAGAAATAGATTAGATACTGAAAAACAAAACATGGACATTGGTACCGAGATCGAATGATAAGAATGTAATTGGAACCAAATAAATATTTAGAAACAAGTTGAATGAGAATGGTGAAGTTACTAGGAATAAGGCAAGACATGTATGCAAATGATATGTACAAGAAGAAGGTATTGATTATGGTGAAAATTTTGCACCAGTTGCAAGACTTGAAGTAGTTAGAATATTGCTTGCATATGCAGCCTACAAAGGATTTAAAGTATATCAAATGGATGCCAAATCTACATTTTTGAATTGAATACTTGAGGAAGAGGTATACATTGAACAACCTGAAGGTTTTGTTGATCCAAATCAGAAAAACATGGTATGTAAGTTTCACAAAGCACTATATGGACTGAAACAAGCACTGAGAGCATGGTATGAAAGACTGCATTCATATCTTATTAGTATTATATTTGAAAGATCAAGTGACAACAACAATTTATAGTTGAAAGGAGAAATTGATGATAAGATTCTTATTGCTGAATTTTTTTTTGATGATATCATATTTGGAGGACATGATAGTATTTGCAAATCATTTGAAGATGAAATGAGAAAAGAATTTGAAATGTCAATGTTTGGAGAGATTAAATTATTTCTTGGTATGCAAATTTTACAATAAAGTGAAGGTATTTTCATTATACAATCAAAGTACATCAAAGAAGCACCGAAGACATTTGAAATGGAAGATTAAAAACCAAGTAGGTACACCTATGGTTAGAGGATAAAAATTAAAAAAGGATGATCAATCAACTGAGGTAAATCAGATAGTATCCAAATCAATGATTGGTAAGTTGATGTATGTTGTGCATAGTAGACCAGACATTGCACATGCAGTTGGGATTGTAGCAAGATTTTCTACTAATCCTAAAGAATCACATATGACTATTGTTAAAAGGATCTTGAGATACTTGAAAAACATTGAGAACTATGGTTTATGGTGTACACCTCAAATAGTGCACTTCTCTAAGTCATTATATCCAAGGGAATCCATGAATGGGATACCTTAGAAAGTGACCTAGACCTCTCTATGTATGGAGTTGCAAGATTATTTGATTGCTCTCAGCTAGAGCTATTAAGCTTATGACTTTGCTAGTCAACCACACAATGAGAGATTCAAATGAAGACAAGTGAAAGAATGCTAATATCTCCAAGAATCAAAATGAAATGCAATGCAAAGCTATACTATAAATGAAGATGCAAGCTAAGCTATGAAAGGAAATATGCAAGTATTACAAAGCCTCCTAATTAAGCTAGATGAAGTAATTTAAAGCATAAAGGAAACTAAGCTAAATATGAAGCTATGAATGCCATGACAAATGAAACTAGAATAGCATGTAGATGTAAAAGCCAAGAATGCTCCAAATCTTCAAAAGCTCCAAAGTGACCTAGAAAACCTACAGCATAACATTAGCATAAAAAGATTGATATGCAAATGAGGAAGAGAGCTCTTCTTTTATAGGAAATGAGAAACAATGGACGATGGAGATTAAGAGGAAAAAGTATTAATCAAGGGTGGAGCATAAAAAAGGAGCAATCCATGTGCAAAAATATCCTCCAATGAGAAAATAAGAGTTGACTTTTGTGTCCATATGAGACAAAAAATACTTCTCTTCTTTTTATTAAATAAGAATAATGCTTTGTTTGTGCAACTTAGGATAAGAAGAAAAGTGGGGGCTTTTTATTTATTAAAAGGGGAGGAAATTCCTTTTAAATAAATAAAGGCTTTAGGATAAAATGGTTAGCCCAAGGCAAATAATAAAAAATGATAAAATAGCACTTGATCAAGGAAATTGATATAATTGATAAAATGCTGATTTTTGAAAATATTGATTCAGGGATTTGATAAATTATTGAATGGGGGCCCAAAGTCTAGGTGACCATTTTAGGGTGCATACATTTGGTACAAGAAAGATGAAAATTTTGAACTATAAGTTTACACCAATGTAGATTGGGATGGAAACATTGATGACCGAAAGAGCACTACTGGTTGAGAATTCTTTTTGGGATAAAGATTAGCAACTTGGATAAGTAAGAAATAGGCATGAATTTCTCAATCCATTGTTGAAGCAGAATATGTTTCTTCTGCTGCTAATTGTTCAAACATTGCATGGATAAAACAACTCTTGGAATGGATGAATGAGGAGATCATTGACCCAGTGATAATATATTGTGATAATACTAGTGCTATAAACATTTTTAAGAATCCATTGATGCATGCAAAGAAAAAGAATATATCTATAAAGTATCACTATTTGAGGGAAAAATTACAAGGCAAGCAAGTGAAATTGGAATTTGTGAAATCAAAAGAACAACTTGTAGATATATTTATTAAACCCTTACCTAAGGATACATTTGAGTACTTGAGAAATAAACTAGGGGTCCATCCCCTGTCTGTCAGTCACTAAGGTGATTAGGAGATTGCATCAACCTATACCTTATCATATTATCAAATAATGTTGATGCATATTGCTCACACTTTAGGTTTTGTAAGGTTGTGAAAGTTAGAAATTGAAGAACAAAAGAACACCGCATATTGGTACATGAAGGTACTTGATCTGAACCGGACACCAAAGATAATATTTTGGCTATTGTAGAGCTATTTATTCTTTTGGCATTTCTATCAAAGGGAGAGAGAGTCTAAGAGAGAGGAATCATTGAGACATGAAGAAATCAAATCCACAGGGAGAGTCTACCTGATAATGATGTGTAGTGATTAAACATATTAAATGTACAAGCTAGGGAGAGCTTATCAAGCTACAACATTTGTTTATGCAGTTGTAGAATAGATGTTTAGTATTCTAAGGTATATTTCATATTGTGTTGTCATCAGTGCCAAAGGGAGCGATTGATAACCTACAACTAATTGAATATCTTAATGGAGTGAATGGACAAGTGAAATATAGTGATTAATGGTCACTAAGCTACTAAAGTGATATGTAAGACAATTAAATTAGTCAATGTATTGTCATTGATGTCAATGAGTTTTGATTGTACTTATCATGA
Source organism: Chamaecyparis obtusa (assembly GCA_027943335.1). Lineage (NCBI taxonomy): Eukaryota > Viridiplantae > Streptophyta > Pinopsida > Cupressales > Cupressaceae > Chamaecyparis > Chamaecyparis obtusa. The sequence continues at coordinate 144,775 of BSBK01000935.1, read as the reverse complement.
TGGTTACAAACATATAAAGAAGGAAAATGGTAAAGGAATGAGATATCTACATGAAGTCGATGAGATGGATATGAAAGATATGGATATGGTATACATTGGGTAACTTATTAATGAGTCTATGGAATCATGTTATTGACTTGATTGTATTACATGATTTTTTTATGTATTGAAGATCAGAACTAAACAATTTTATGTGGTTGGTAAATGAAAATTTATGTATACACCAAGCCAGTATAGTTTATACCAAGTATAGTATTAACCAAGCAAGTCATCACTAACATATTCTGTATTGACTGAGTAAAAGAAAGAAAAAGTTTATAACAACAAACTGAATTGATGTGCTAGATAATTACTTATGATTCTGAGGTAGAAGATAAAGTTTGTTATGATGATCCAATGACTGAAAAAATTCAAGATTGATCAGATGAAGAAGATTGAAATGTGTTACTGACACAATTGTTGAGGAAGGTTAAAGTGGCAAAATGAACGATGGACATTAAGAGGACAAATATAAAGGATGAAAAGAAAATGGTTTATGTTTTTTATTTAAAGATACATGAGATTCATTATTGAGTCTAAGATTATTGATACCCCAAGAGAATTCATGTGAAAGGACTATTTTCATGCACCACTAATCAAACTAGTTGAAGACAGAATTGAGTTGAACTGGAAACATTACCGAGCACCAGAGAAGCATACACTGAGTGGAATGAAGTTGGAGGATATAAAGGATTGAATTGTTTATTGATCAGAGGAGGTATTTTGAACTTAGATTAGATATAAAAATTTGCAAATCTTAGTTGTATTTGAATCAAATCATTACTATATCAATTTAACCATTCTTACAAAAAAATCTCTTAACCGAGTGGAACTTCATAGTCTTTTTGTATTTCAATATGACATTCAATGAATTTTGATTATTTTCTTGTTGACCCCATAGTGAATGCTGGTCAAGGGAGAACTATTAGTGATAAATCCTCTAACTAGGTCACACCTTATTGTGTGTTTTGTAACCTTTAACAGGGTTGGCTCCTAACTGAGCTCACTTTAGAAGAGTGAATTATTTTGGGTTATCAGTCCCGGGTGGATTTTCCCCTAATAGGGTTTCCACATTAAAAATATATGTGTTATGTGTATTTGATGTATTGAATTGTTATTTTACTTTACACATTTCATAACTAGATAGATCAGTAAACATAGGATTTAATTTACTGTCAATCCGTAGATGATGAGAAAGATATTGTTGATATCTTACCGAGTTAAATATTTCATTGAAAAGTTTGAATATATACATATGGGAGACTTGGGACTGTAGGATAATTTTAATTAACTGATTCACCCCCCCCCCCCCCTCAGTTATCTAACATAGTTTGAACATTTTTCATAGATCCTAATCAAATCAACACCATCAGATGAATGAGGGAATTCCAATCTTAATTGACTACCAACTTACCAAATGAGCCCAACCACCAACCAACAAGAAATTTCCATGTCACAACACATTCCAAAAAAACATCCCAACCCAACTTTACTTTCCTTGGAAACTAGAGATGCATTTCCACATCTCAGGATCCCAAGAAGAATAACAATCGTGCACCTTAGATTTTGAGCATGTGCTAAAATTTTAGCACTTTAGTTCCATACCCTTTATCCTTAATTCAATATTAACAATGAAAAAATAAAGAACATACAACCAATCATAATTTTCTAGTTGTAAACATCCTTGGTCTCACTCGACAACCACTCGTTGTCCTAGGCCACATGGCAACATATTGTAATCCCATGATGAATAATAGTTGATCACTTTGGACTATGGGACAACATTGAGATTAAGAAAGCATCAAGAAACTTTCCTAACATATTAAAATATCTCCATTCATTTTCACCATGTGCAAAAAAATATGGGCTATAATAACTCAAACCTTAACCAAGTTGGAAGCAAGATTATAATATAAGGTTTCAAACAATGATGCTAACTAACAGGAAAAAGATATATTGTGGAACATCACCATCCGACTATCAAACTATGAAAAAATTTCACATCATTGCGAGGTCATGAAAACCTGACATGTAGTTCTCGACTTGAAAAGGTAAAATGATCATGAGTAAGTCATAAAATAAATCAACTAGCTTACGAAAAATGAGAAACATGGTTAGAAAATAAAAAGGGTCCTGACTTAAAATGATAAACCACTAGGATTTCAAAGAAAACCCCCATTTAATGGTTAGACAACCCATGACATAAGTCACAAAAGGTAATAGAGGAAAAGAAACTTACCAAGGTGAATAAGGGTTTCTAAATATTTTACAAATAAAATGACTAAAACCCTATCAAAGCATGTCCAATGAAACCTAGGACAAGGAATAATACTAAACCTCAAAGTGAAAACTAGACTGCAAAAACCCTACCAACATAGTTCAAGGAGTTATTTGCATTTTCATCAAAACCTTTTGAGTGTCTCTTTGAATTTGGTATAACCAAGAAATCTTGGATGAAAATAGTTCATAGTTGTGGTTTTTAGTACATAATTTTCTAGATTTGAGATATAGATGCTACTATTTTGAAACTTGAGGAATGCCATTTTTCTCCTAGAAGAGAAAGGATAAAAGCACTCTTTGTAGTAAGTTTCTTGTAGTCTAGAGCAGTGTTTCTTTGTTCAAAATGCTAATAATGAGGCTTTTCATGAGATTTGAATTCTTCAACATAAGGTAATGTTTTAAGAGAGGTCTTTGAAAGGAGGCATATAGAGATTATAATAGTAGCCAAGTTGAGATTATATTTTATAACTAGAGTGGTTCAAAAACTACAAAAGATATCTATAAGGATTCTCAAATGCTTGGGAATATCTATAGGTATTTACTATGGCTTGAAAATGATTCAATCCTATGAGTATTTTCCTAAGGCAAAGAATAAAAATGCCAAGATCTAGAAGCTCAATTGACAGCACAAGAGAGAAAAATATGATATGATCAATCAAATGATTCAATAATGATCGATAATGAAATAGATACAAAATCAATTGAACTAATACAAAGTAGATGTGTCTAAATATATAGGAAATGTATGATAAATAGGAGAGATTCAAATGATAACTTATCAACCAGACAAGGTGTGATCACATGTCCACCATACGTGGATCAGCCTCCATTGTACATCAAAGTATGTGCAACAATGAGAGGATGATAATGTGATAAGAGCACTAAAGATAGATCTCACACATTAAGAGGTATGAGATGACAAATATAACCACCTAAAGTGTGAATTATCCTACACCATGTACTAAAATGAAATGAAAACTCCTAGGTGTCTCAATGAAAACTAATATGAAAATGTAGTATCCTAAGTAAAATTAAGTAAAGTATAATTAGTGAATACTTAATTACACAAAAACCCCTCCTTAAGTGAAACTTAGGGGAATGCACTTAGGCTCACAAGGCTGAATGAAAGATGGGTCTTGACTACTAGTCCATGTTAGCTACCCATGTACATAATGCAAGAGCAATGCAATGCAATCTCTCATAAAGAGGAGAAAAAGGGAAAACCTCATGGGAAAAACCCTCCCCCAAAAAGAGAGATAAGTACAATAATAGAACATGAGAGAGAAGACATCATGTGACTAAAATATCCCCCCCATAAGAGAGAAGAAGAGGAAGAGAGACCAAGTAGCCCCCCCCCTCAATGTAGAAGGAACACAAATAGTAGATTGTCTAGGCTCAATGTAGAATATTCTCCAAGAATGTAGAGAAACATTCCTCCCCTTAAGAAGAAACAAGACCAAAAGTGTACATGTATGAAGCCTACTCCCCAATCTACTGGAAGAAACCTCAAAAATTATGAAATATTTGAAACCTTCTCAAGTGTCCCCATGTCAATGTTGAAAGGTGCCTCCTCCAAATCATGTGTACAAAGACACTCTATTTAAAAATACTAATCGAGATCAACTGAGGATAAATGTAGAACATTTTTCAAAGAACCAAGTGTCTCTTATGAAGATAAAGTGATCTCCTCCAACTATTATATAAAAGTATCCACAATCATGTCACCCTCTAAAAAATGATCATGTAGAGAATGAAGATTAGGGTTAGCATGCTCCCTAGCAACAACTAAAGAAGGATCATCTTCACCAAAGAGAATATGAATGTCATCAATAGTGTATCCAAAATCTAAAATGTAGGACTCCATAAATAAACCTTCAATGTCTATCAAGTAGTCATCCCATGAAACTGAGTCTAGAAGACAATGAATATCCTACTGCACTAAATCACCTGAACCCATTGTTGTATGAATGCAAGAATCATCTGGAGAAAGAGTAGTAGTCTCAATAGGAGGAGATGAAATGGAAGGCTCAAGAACTTGATAATGTGTGAAAATACAAAAGTTGAAGTAGCCAAAAATCTCCTCAAAATTTGAATCATCACTATAAGTGTGATCGTATGTTGAAGAATCACTATCATCAAGAAGAAAAAAATCTACAATGGAGTACAAATGGGAAGAGTGATCCACCATCCTAGTAGAAATTAATGCTCCACTCTCCAATTCCTTGATGAAAACTAAATTAGGTGTTAATTTCACACTCTTCTTTATAGCACCATTTGTGATTTGGTAGATAGAAAGAAGGTTATTGGTCAAGTGTGGAACACACAACACATCATTGAAGTGTCCCTACCCAACATCAATAGTTCCTTTCCTAATCAAATTCATGTAACTATGATTTCCCATCAAAATAGGTGGACCTTTTCAAGGCTCAAATGATGAAAACATAGACTGTGAAGAAGCTATATGATGAGAAGCCACTAAATCTAGAATCCATCTCCCTAAATCATTACTTGAAGAAGCATATAAAGCTTGTCTTTTTTGTGTGACAAATGTGTGACCCTTTCTTTTAGCTTTTTCTAAATTTTGTGAAGAAGAAGTTGAGGTAGACATCCTAGAAGGAAAATTGATCTTGTTCTTTACAAGAAGATTCTTCAATTCATCAATGTCCTTATTATAGAAAAAATGTTCTTCATGTCCATCCTTTTTGCAATATGCACCAAACCACTTCTCCTTCTTTGAAAACCCACCCTTTTGAGATGATGTAGAAGTGCCATGTTGTGTGGAAGTTGATTTTGTACTTTCTTGTTGAGACTTAGGCTTACAAATCTTCATCTTATTTTGACTTTGATTGCCTTGATTCTCATGATTAGCCACCAATGCCTTAGAATTTTAAGACTTGAGAATCCCCATACTCATCAATTTAGTTTGTTACAATATCAAAAATTTTCAAAATCACTCAAATGAGGGTGTAGTAAAGGAACTTCCCATGGTCAAATTTTGAGTATTGTAACTTTTCACAAAGGATGCATATTCTGAAGGAAGATTTCCTATCATATGATGAATCAATTGTGAATCCTTGATGGTGATTCCACAATCCTTAATTTTTGCTCTCAACTCATTGGCTTTTTTTTATGAAATCTTGAATTGTATCAAATTTATTAGGATCCAATTTGAGAATATTTTCTTGAATTGTGAATCCCTTATCCTCATCCACTTTACTATACAAATCTTCAAGTTTATCCCAAGCTTCCTTGGTATTTCCCAAGGAGGAAATGTGAAACATGAGATCTTGAGTAACACATGTTCTTATAATTCCTAAAGCTTGGGAGTCTTTAGTTCTCCAATAATTTAATTATTTATCATCCACATTAGGACATTAGGTGCTTTAAATGTTCCATCCACATAATAATTTAAGCCTTTCACCATTAGCTTGCTCCATACAATTTCTTTCCATGTAGCATAGTTATGTGGAGTTAATGGTGGAAATCCATAAGAAACCATAATAAAAAACTAAAATAGAACTAGAGAGAAAGAGTCACAACCACACAAGACACCCCCCAAAGCACTCAATCAAAGAACCCCCCCCCCAAAATAGATGATTTTGGCACTTTATGTATAGTTCATGTACAATTGCCACTTGTCAAAATGGACCAAAGCGGACTTATAATTTTGATGTTTATAATAGAGAATATGAAGCTATAGAAGAATCACCAAGATAAGACACAAGATCACTCAAGTATACAATCAATTACAAGTGCCAAAATAGCCAAAATAGACCAAATTTTGAAAGTACTATGTCCACTCAAAATTTCTCCAAATTGATACTAGATATGGAAAGTAGACAAAAATCATGTACTTTCAAAAAAAATTGCTCTTGAAAATGTGTCTGTATGAGATTGAACAAAGCCTCAGAAGTTGCAAAAATTGGGATCACATAGGTACAATCACCAAAAAATGAAATTTATGCAAAATTCATGCACCAAAACTAGAAATTAGCTGCACCACTGAAAAATTTAGGAAATTCTAGCCAAAAAAAAAATTGCACTCAATTTGGAGCCTAGATAACCAAGTTATGGTCTCCCAAAGTCAAATTGTTGAATAAAAATTGCAAATGGTGAGGGCTACTAAATTTTCAAACCTTCCTGATGTCATCAATACATGAGCTTAAATTTGGCGGTCTAATGGTCATTGAAACAGTGCAAAAATCCTTGGAAATGATGGTCATACAGTGATCAAATTTAACATGCACAACAGATGATGCAATTGCTAGCTTAAATTTGACTTTAAGGTCATCAAAACAAAAATAAAAAATGCCCAATGAAAATTATATGGGCATCAAATTTAATCCCATGAAAGCTAATGAAAATACAAAAAAATTATACCAAGCTTTCATGGCTTATCTGTACGCTGATGTGTTGATTGCTATTTTGGTGGGCTTGTGTGGCACTTGGTTCGCTTGCCACATGTCAGGAAGGGTTTAGATATAATGATGTCAGCTACCCATGTTGAGAAGTTGGCTCCACTGGGGAAGTTAGCTTGGTTGGGGTTATCAAAAGTTAGCTCGACTGGGGTTGTCAAAAAGCAGGGATTTTTTTAGTGGCGAATATGTCATAATCGGGTGATAGAAATTGGCAAATAAAATAATCAAATATAGGTCGGATCATTCACCCAAATTTTATAAAATGGTCATATAGTGGTCAGAATGTTTGCCACTATTATTACGTAATTTTAGTTTGGTAGTCGGGTTCTTTGCCCATATTTCTCTTTACTATTTACTCTTATTCACCACGGATTAAATTGAGTCTCTTTCGAGGATCATCATTCACCAAATTCCCATTTTCCTATGTGAAATTTTTATTTGTCCTAGGACCCAATTCGCCATGCATCACACGCAATGGGGTCCCAAGTTCCCGCCCTATTTGCCTACTTGATTACTTGAAATTATGCGGGGTTTGCCAAATATTAGTTCTTATCATATGTAACAGTCGGCCCATTCACCAAAATGGACGATGTCGATTATGAGGCAAAATATAATGGCTGATATGAAAATGGTTTATTTGTAGTTGTCTATTTAAGATATATGAGTTTCATTATTGAAACATGCCGGAAAGAAGGAGCCTTTGAGAGATTTTCATTTAGTACTTAGTAGCATAATAATTCAGTTGATTCTGAGCTTAGAGCTCACAATTACGATCGGTAGCGAACCGGAATGACTACGACTACGAGTTCATAGTATTTTATTGCAGCCTTAATTTGATGGAGATGTCATAGTCAAATTTAAATAGGAAGAGGACTAATGAAGGTGGAGATGTCCAAGAGAGGCCAACGAAATGTAGAAATATATCTTCATACTTTGGTGGGGGTAGACGCAATAGTATTGATCAAAGTGAGGAAGGTACATCATCAGAGGAACCTGTACAATCTCAACCTACATAGGAGTCTATTCAACAAATTGGGGAGCCTAATAAATCTGGTGACGAAGTTGCAGAACCTAATATCTCTAATGAAGATGACCTTGACGAAGAATATCCAATAAATAACCAGTACCAGGATGAATCAATTGACTTCGGTGATGATGATGGTGAAATTAATAGTAACACTAAAGGGAGAGGAAAATCAAAATAAAAAACTGATCATCAATGGGAGATGGCCAGGAGAATGGAGAAAGTCATCGCTAGGTCAGGGAATGGAGAAAGTCTCCAGCGAATGGGAGTTTGCCTTTATTGCTAAATCTCAATGGTGGGGCCTGGTTTCTGGATGAGTCAGATAGTCTTGTCATGTCAGAGCATCAATGGTGGTCGCTAAAGCGCAAGGGAGTTGCCAGAGATATGCAAAATCATGCCAGTTGTTGATTCTTCTTTACGGTGTAGGGTTTCAAACTGTGGGCCATGGTGACATGTATGCACAAATGGTGCTCCCCTATTGGCCAAAGGAAATAAAGAGATGGAGTGTGGTCAGTAGGGCTTGGGCTAGAGATTTTGATTGATGGTCAGCATGTGATCACATGGAATATTCTCTCCCCATGCGATCATGCACCCATCATCCGATTAGATGCTGTTGGTTTGTCTACAATGGGACCATGTGATGATTCATCGTCGAGGTGTTAGGTTGTGATTGGCTGAGCTAGTAAAATGTTTAGTTGTCACATCATCACATGTTAGAAATTTCTAACATGTGACCAAGTGACCGATTACTTCTTGTGCTGGGTCCGTTGGAGGGGAGGGCAGTGGTCCCACTGGCGGTTATGTAGCATCCTGTGGGTGGCTGTCGCATGATCATATGTTAGAGTTTTCTAACATGCATGCGACTAGTTGACACTTGTTCCTCAGCTCGGTGGTAGATGGTGATGCGGCATTTTTTGATTGGTCGATGTGGTGGAGACATGGAAATTATCAATGGGGCCGTGGTTAGAGGGGCTTGTGGGTTGGCTAGCATGTTTCAAGATTTACGGCTGGTGTGACAGTTTGTCGCATGTTCGCATGAACCAATTTCATGCTTTACGATCATGCAACATGCCATGTGTTTTGGTGGTGGTGGTCATATGGCAAGGTAGAAGGGTGACGTGGAGGTATGTCACAAGTTTGCATAGCCCATTTCCTGGCTATGTGATCATGCAACAATTGTTCAAGCCTTAACTCTAAGATGAGATGACGTTTTACTTTTCATTCAAGCCTTAACTCTAACCAATTATTCTATCAAGGTAATGAATAGATTACACGTATCTGTCAGTACATTGCTTTAATTCTACAATTAATTCAAATTTCAAATTGATATGATAATAAATATACTTAGTACATTTCTTTAATTCTACACATCGCCTATGGTAAATGGTAATATACTCAGTACATTACTTAAAACTTTACTTTATTTCTATCTAATAAATGCCAAATTAAGAATGATACTTTTCGGGCATATTGCTGGTCCTTATAACATTTACTGAAAACTATCGGTGGAAACATGACACGTGTCATGTTTCCATTGATAGTTTTTAGTAAATGTTATAAGGACCAGCAATATGCCTGAAATTCATCTTTGGTCGTTGATACGTATTAAATCCAACAGACGTTTGTCATTTGAGTCTAACGTCATTATCGTAGTCATGGGTGATGGGACTGGGACTGTGGGACCCGATGCAATGTGTCAGTATTCAAATTTCCAATAACAAATAAATTAATTCAACTATTTGGAAAATAATTTTGCCATTTTTTTATAAAAATGGTATCGGTTATTAAAATATTCGCCAACCAATACCCATATTTCAAAACATAATTCACCATCAATATTAATAAATTTATTTTTTAAAAAAAATTTAATTGCCATTTTTTAATAAAAATTGTGTAAACTATTAAAAAATTTGCCACCAAATATCCATAGATTGATGCATAATTCACCAACACTATTAATTTTTTTTCACCCAAATCACATGTGATTCGCCACAATTTTATACTTTTCAGGAGGGGGGGGTTCCTTAAAGTTATCCCTGGTCAAAATTCATCTTGGATGGAGTGATTTTAGGTGAGGTGAGCTCAGGAAAGGTGAGGTGAGGTGATGTCTTATGCTCTACGAGCTCGACAAGCTAGCTCGAGATGAGACACAGTGCAAGGAGAATTGGATGGATATATGCAGTGTGTCACAAACTTGTCTTGTAAATGAGCTTGTCTCGACCAAGCTAAGCGGATAGCAAGGATGTGAGACTTTTAATCCCACATTGCCTATGTTACAAAATTTTTAGGTGTTTAAATACCCAAATCTATAGTTACTATAGTGAAATAGGATTCATTGGATCTGTGGTGGGTGGGTAGAATGTTAGCTAATCTTAGTCTATATGAGATAGGTTTTTTGTAGTTATCTATATGATCTAGGGGGTCAGGTTCTGAAAGTTCAGTCCCCTATGTTTGTACGATATATTCAAATTTGCATTCATTTAGTCTACAAACTCGATACCCAATTTTTTGCAGAAAAGTATTCTCAAAATTCACAAAATGGAAGGAATTTGAAAATTTGAAAAATGGAAATAAATTATCAAATTTGTAAATCAGGTTGTCCAAGTCCCATTTGCAAAAAAAAATTCTCAGATTTGTCTTTTTCCCAATATAGAGAAATTTATAGTCAAAATTCATTAGAATGACCATCCAAATGCAATGGCAAGGCCAGATATTTCTCTAGATGCTCCCAAAATATGTTGATATCTCAGATCTGAATCATGGCCCTCCAATAGTTTAAGCAAAGTTGCTCTTGAATGGCTATGCAATGAAACTCCAAGGACTCTGATACCATGTAAGAATTTGATATTTCTCTTATACCATGTTAGAATTTGCCTAAGGTAAAGAATGAAAATGCCAAGATCTAGAAGCTCAATTGATAGCACAAGAGAGACAAATATTATATGATCAATTGAATGATTCAATAATGATCAATAATCAAATAGATACAAAATCAATTGAATGAATACAAAGTAGATGTGCCTAAATATATAGGCAATCCATGATAACTAGGAGAGATGTAAATCATAACCTATCAACTAGACAAGGTGTCATCACATGTCCACCAAAGGTGGATCATCCTCCATTGTACATCAAAGTATGTGAAATATGTGCAACAATGAGAGGATGATAATGTGATAAGAGAACTAAAGGTGGATCTCACATACAAAGAGGTATGAGATGAAAACTATCAACAACTAAAGTGGAAATTCTCCTACACCATGTGCTAAAATGAAATGAAAACTCCTAGGTGTCTCAATGATATCTAATATGAAAATGCATTATCTTAAGTAAACTTAAGTAAAGTTTAGTTACTGAATACTTAATTACATGGACAAATCCCTTTTGGATATCACTATGGTTCTCCCTATTTGGTGAGAGGTAGAGAAAATTTTGGGAGAAAGTGCAAAAGGTGTGGGTTTGTAGTTTCCCATTTCTCCCTGGGAAGAAGTCTTGAAGTTCTCTTCTAAGGGGGAGATGGCTAGAATATTGCATTTTGGCCTTCTCTACATCAATAACCACATTAGTGTGATGGTTCCATGGATCATAAGTTAGGTTGATTCCCAAGGAGACACTCTAACTTCTTTGAAGCACTATGACCTTTGGATTTCTCAGGAAACCAACCAATCGACTTCACTACAATGAAAAACCAAAGGTAAAAAATTATGTTATAAAGATATTCTCTATGATTGGCTAGTGGAAATTAGGAATTAAGTGTATTTAAATGTCCTATAGCTTTCTACATTCCTTGTATCTATAAAAGGAGTACCATGGAAAATTCTAGGGGTTCTAAAAGTTTTCTAAATGTCTAGTTACTTTGTACTAGTTATTGGCATTTGATGAAGGGCATATGTATTTTGGTCACAAGTATGTTGTGGTGTTTTCATTGATGATTTTTTTTTTTATGTCAAGAAAATAGATTTATCGATGGTACTAAAGGATCAGATTGAAAAATTAACTAAGTAGACAGTCAACTAGTGATAGTTCACAAAGCAAGCAACATTGAATTATTTATGGAGAAGATGGTCGAGTTAAGGTGAATGGTCATAGATTTAACATCTAAAAAGATATATCTATCTATTCCTATGACCACATCAGTTATCTTGGAGTATTAGGAAAGTTATTGAAGCTTGAAGTAGAACTGGCAGTAAAGACATTGTATTGGTGGACACGGTTCGCTTGATCGGTATTGCAGTTAAATGTTTGTGTCAGGATGACATTTTTTTGGGTTTTAATGTTTTAGAACGACATCATGGATGTTGAATTTTGATTTTGGCATTCTCCCTCATAATGATAATGTTAAATGTTTTAGGGTTCTAGCACCAACCTAGAATAAGTATATAAATGATTAAGAAATTAATGTTGCAGAGAGTTGTGATGTTGTTGCAATGATATGTGATGATTATTTGGTGATAGTATAGAGTCAATTAGGTATTTAAAGTACCCTAATTGATCTAGAATTCATTGGATCTTTCATCCATTAAGTGAAAATATCAGGTCATTCTTTACTTGATAGTCTACAATAGAGTTTGAAAGAAGCTGAGATAACCTTGACACCATATCTACTAAACATAGTTGAAGGATTAGAGGAATCAAATTTTTTTCTTCATGGATAGATAATTATAATGGAGAGCTTACACAAGTATTGGGTCAGGGATTGGAAAATGTTGAAGGTTAACTTCCATGAAATTTTTAGTAGATTGTAAATTGTACTAGACTACTCTTGATAAATAAAATGTTGGTTTTTGCCTATCTTTTACATTTGTCATTATTATCAAAGGGGGAGAAATAGTAGTTAGAAAATTTGAAAATTGATCTTATATCAAATTGTTATCTATAGCATAGGGGTGAATAGGAATAGTATAAGGGGGAGTTGACACTTAGCAAAAAAAAATTTAAGTGTTTCCATCAATTCCAAAGGGGGAGATTGTTGGCATTTGATGAAGGTCATATTTGTTTTAGTCACATGAGTAAGTTATGGTGTTGTCATTGCTGGAAATATGTTTTTTTTTTATGTCAAGCAAATAGATTTATTGATGGTACTAAAGGATCAAATTAAAGAATTAACTAAGTATCCAATGAACCACTGATAGTGTAGAAAGTAATAAATAGTGAATTATTTCTGGAGGAGATGATTGAGTTTGGTGCATGGTCATAGAGTTAACATCTACAAAGGTGTATCTAGCCATTCCTAGGATTTCATCAGTTATATTGGAGTATTCAAAAATTTATTGAAGCTTGAAGTGGAACTGGTAGTAAAGATAATGTACCAGGGGACACAGTTGGTTATATCAATCTTTCACTTAGATGTTTACATCGGGCTGATATATTTTCCAATTTTAATATTTTAGGAAAACATCAAGGATGTTGAATTTTGATATTGGTGCACTCACTTATATTGATAAGTTTTATTTGAGGGACGACTTGTAAAATGTTTTAGGGTTCTAGCATTGACCTAGAAAAAGTATATAAATGGTTAATAAATTAATGTTTTGGAGACTTGTGATGTTGTTCCAATGATATGTGATGATTGTTGGAGATAGTACAGAGTCATTAATTTATTCAGAGTAGAAAAATTGATTTGGAATTCATTGGATCTATCATGCATTGAGTGCAAATATCAGGTCATTCTTTACTTATTGAAGCTAATAGATTGGAAATTGAAATCCTTTAGCAGGGTCACTCCTAATAGGGTGAGGAAGACCCTAACAGATATAAAGTATAAATCCTCTAACAAGGTAGCTATTTAATTGGATTTTTTTAATCCCTTAGCAGGGTAGTCTTTAATAGGGCTCTTTTAGTTCTTAAATGGACTATAAATACTTCTAACTGGGTACAAACCTTAGAAAGGTTATTGAAATTTCTCTTAATAGGACTGATTTCTAAGTGCACTAGTGAAATTTGTGGGCATCATCTCCACAAGAAGTTTTCTCCCTTTAACAAGGGTTTCCATAGGAAAACTCTTGGTGTCAAGTGTTCAAATGTGTGAATGTATTATGTGTTGTGTTTTTACTTAATATTCACATTTAAATGTTGGTTAATTGAAAAGATAATTAGTAAAAGTTTCAGATTTGTGGTTGCACTATTCACCCCCCCCCCCCCCCCCCCCCCCTCTTAGTGCCTTATTATACTAACACTAGATAGTAGGCATCGAATAAATATATAATTATTGAAGTGATTTCAATAGGTCATAAACAAATGAATTGTAATATTTCATATTAAGAAGAATTAATGAAAATCTCATCATTTTTATCTCTTGCATTATGTTCTTGATGTTATATAATATGGGTTGTCAAGGAAAAACTAATATTTTCACCATTGAGTCATTGACTTGTATCATTGTGGTGTAATGTATAGATTTGTTGTTTTTCCTAGAAAATATTAAATTCAATTTGTATATTGTAATATCTTGAATAGAATAGGAGCGATTCTATAAGAATGATGCATGATCTAATTTAATTCCAATATTTTTTCAAGACATTGGCATTCAGAGTATTATGCATAACTAAATTATTTTTGTTAAATTAACATATGACTCTATTACCATGGATATAAGGCATTAGTCTTCACAGTCAGATTTCTAGTAACTAGTTTATGAAAGCCATGTCATTTTCTATTTACTTTCTTTCTATAAGAAAACATTTGTAGTTTGGTGATTCCTCTCATGTGGGTGTAATAATGTATCCATAATAGATCCAATTATGGTGAGATGTATATGTATTTTGATATTTTGTTAGCTAAAAGTGATCTTCTGGCTAGAAATATTAGTTAACATTTATTATAAATCTATAGATATTACTTACGTTTACCCACATGGGTTTATGGAGCCCAAAGAGTAGACAAATGATGTGTAATTGTGAATAATTTCTATTAATTTTCTATTTGTATTAGGTTTTCATTGATAGGAGAAGGCTAATCCTTAGGCTAATCTGAGGAAATAAATGGATTGGAAAACATAAGGTTCTCTAGTGAAGAAGCTATCTCTATATATTGAATTAGAAACATCTCAATTGATTATGAGAATAAAATTGATGATGTCTATTAGGCTAGAGAATTAAGACATAAGCTATGAAGTATTAGTCAGATGTACAATAAATCCTATGAAGTTACTTTTAGTAAATCTGGATGTGCAATTACAAAATGAAACACTAGGTAACTAGCTATTGCTAAAGGTGTTAGAGAAAATGAAATGTTTTACTACATAATTAATAATGGTTAGAATAATTATTTAATGTCATGCGTACATGAAACCTTGAAGATAAATCCAAACGGAATGAAAAAGGAGATGATATTTGGAAAAATATGGTTGGATAAGAACAAAACCAAGCAAAAGAAAGATAAATGATGAATCTAGTATAAAAAATGATAGAAATAGATAAAGAGAAATGTGCTAAGTTTGAATAGGAAGCATATGAGTTAAAAAATTCAATAGAACAAATTAAAAAGATCAAAGAACTTGAAGACAATAAAAGGTATGAAATTTTAGAAGAACGGTGAAGGATAAAAGAAAGAAGTAGCTCTAAGGACAACCATATGATGGAAGGAATTGATATTAAATCCAAAATAGTTCAAAGAAACAAGAATTTTAGGAGTTCCCCTTCTTACATGAAAATACGGTATTTCTCAAACTTTTCTTGTAAATATTTTTCATGTAATAAGTATGGTCATAGAGCTATTCAATATAGAAGTCAAATAAAAAACCAATTAGTTAATATAAAGTCTTACTTTTACAATATGTGTGGACATATGATTGCCAAGTATAGAAGTAGAATGTATGCAATGATAAAAATTCTATAACTTTTAATGGATATTGATATGCTTGTAAGATCTATGGACATAAATATGTTGAGTAAAGGATAAACAAAAATATTGGAAAAATTATCGATAGAATGGATAAAGAAAGATCACAAGTTCGTCCAATATGTTATAATTGAACCATAGTTGGTCAAATTGTGAAGTTCTATAGTAGTAAAATTGAATAAAATAGTATTCTACTAAAGAATATCAATATTAGTAGAGAGAAGGAAGAGATGTAAAAAATTTGGGTAAAAGAATCAAGAAAGGTAGAAGAAATATTTGAGGATGGATCTGCATCCTCTAGTTATGCTAACTCTTTTTTGTAAATTAAAATATATTGTATGGGTTGAGGGGGAGGACTGATTGCATAATACTTCTCAACCCCCACCCCCCCAAAAAAAATTAAAATAAAATAAAATTGTTGGGTAACAAGTTGCTGTCACTATCACAGATCTAATTAATTATATTTTCTATGGTTGGAACATGTCATAAGATCTACTAATGACAAAGAAAATGTTTAGAAAATAAGATATTTTAGGTACTTCTTTCTAGAGAGAGAATCAAATCTCTACCTAAACTATTTCCTAGATTGATTTGAGTCATTCTCCTCAAGAGGAGAAACATTGTTCGAATTGGTACAAGAGTTTTTTATTGAATCTCACAAGTTTTTCCATCAATGACAATGGGGGAGACTCTTTCAAATATGACATGTTGGTTTTCACTGATGTTAAAATTGCCAAAAAGAGTGTTGGTGGTAAGATGATGTATTGATTAGTAGTATTTATTAGGTATTAACAAACATGTCTGGAAGGATGATATATTGATCAATGGTATGTTTTATATTGATGTAGATGTATTTTGACTTTATCACAATGGTATGGATAGCAAGAATCATGATGGACATTCCTTTTGGAGATATGATTCAAAATATTTATTATAAACTTGTTATTAACTTTGTCTAAAAATATTTATATAAATATAAAAAACATTTTAGTTGTTTTCTAGATCATATTTTTGTGATGATTTAATCACTTTGTATGTCTAGTACAATAATGTTTTTCAGTTTCTTGTTCAATTCTATGGTGCAATTTGGTACTAGTTTGGTTTCAATGCAGTTGGAATATTGGCTTGATATTTGTTATGTGATTTCAAAATAGATTCACTACTTTTCTAGTGATGCTTAGCTTGGTTTATAATATATCATTTGGTTTATTACTAATGTTCTAATGTTGTGATGCAGGAGCATCCTAGGTGTAAGAGAAATCTTGCATCACCCAAAAATATTTCTAGTTTCTTTTCAGTAAGGGCTATCTTGTGCAGAGCTTCTATTTCTGGAGATTTACTATTTTTTAGTAAGTTTTTTGTTTGAGCTTAGAATCATCTATTTTCTTCCCTAGAGGTTCACTTTGGGCATATCAGCTTGCAAGTGAAGTCTCATTTCCAGATCAAGCTTAGTTTTGAAGATATTGAAAATTTTTGGTATTGGCAGTAGGGTACAAAAACTTTGAACTCATTTTTTAAGGCTTTAGAGGCCCCAATTGAGGTCAAAAATTTTGCTAACTAGAGCTCGTGCTAGGTATGTTTTGTAGAGAACTTCATGCCCTTTCTAAAATGAGGTCATAATAGTCAACCAGGTTGATGAGTGATGACTTATGGTCTCTGAAAGTTGGGTTACCTAAAATGGAAGAAAATGAATTTCCTTTAAAATTTCTTTTTGAGTTTCGAAAGTTATTTTGAATTGACTTTGATGTAATAAAATGAAAAATAAAATAATTCTAGGGTTGGTCAACCTTAAGGGCTATAATTTCTAGAACCTTCTCAAGTGGTGGAAATTGCCTATATAAGAAAGACTCATAGTGTTGTCTAAGATAGTTTTGGGTAAGGATTCAAGGCTTTGTCTTACAAAATATTGTAAGGAAAATGCCCATGTGGCTTTGCATATTATAATTCTAAATATTTATAATTCCACACTTGTGGAGATAATAAGAAGCCCATTTTTTGTTCTTACAAATTGTTGTTGTTTCTCTATTTTAGTTATGTGTTTGTGGTGGTAAGGGGAGCACCCTTCATCAAGTGGTATCAAAGCGGGAGTTTTTGAGTGTGTAGATAGATCACTGACTGTGAAGCAGTTTTCATGAGGACCATGGTTTAGGGTTTCAATAATAAGCATGAAAATGCCTCCACAAAAGGAACATGGTAGAAGAGATGGTGGTGTGCCACCTGAGTTTAGAGCCCTCTAGAGACAAGTGAGAGCATTGTAAGAAGAGATTCATAGAGGAATGAATCTTATAGTCAAAGACAAAAGTGTGGATGAAGTCAAAGAAGAAGGAAATTTTGAGCAGGAAGGAGAAGGTGAAATTTTGAACCAAGAGGAAGAAAGGCTTTTTCAGGCCATTTCCAAGATTGAGAAAAGACCTAAGATTGAGGTTCATACATTTTTAGGAAATTTTAACCTAGAGGAATTGATCAAATGGATCAATGAATTAGAAGAATATTTTGAGTATAAAGCTATCAAGGATCCTGATCAGGTCAAGTTTTTGAAGGCTAAATTGAAGGGTCATGTGAAGATCTGGTGGCAAGAGATTCAATTGGAGTGAGATAGAAGAGGAAGGAGAAAATCACAAGATGAGATCAAATGTTTGATAAATTGAAGTGAGTTCATTCTTGTTGATTATGAGCTTGATCTACTGAAGAAAATGCAAGATTTGAAGCAAGCAAGAAGATCCGTTTGGGAGTATACAAAGGAGTTCTATCGAATCCTCATTATAAGAGGCCATGCAAAAGTTGATAAAGAGAAATTTTCCCATTACCTTAATGGGTTGAGGCCAAACATTCAAGAAGAGTTGAATTTGGTTTGAATGAACAATATTGAAGAGGCATACCAGTTTTCCCTAAAAGCAGAGGAAAAGCTGAACAAGAAGTTTGAGAGCAAACAAAGTGAAAGAGGTCATGGAGGAAAATCAAGTGGATGGTCTTATGGAGGCCAAAATGAAGATCAGAAAAAGAAGTATGAGGCCAGTAGTAGTTAGAATCAAAGAGGAAACAATTTTAATTGTTTCCATGATCAGAATAATAGAGATTAGAGAGGAAGGGGAAGAGGACAAGGATCAGGAAGAGGAGGCTTCCATGGAACATGTTTTTACTATGGAGAAGAAGGTCATAGGGAATTTGAATTTCCTCAATGACAAGGAAGGATAGATAGGAGAACTGAAGGCCAGACTATAATTGCACATGTGGATGAAGATGCCAAATCATCATAGTCTAAAGATGCTGAAAGAGGAGAAATGCTAGTTAATAGAAGAGTCCTACTGAGTGGTCAGAATGAACCTGAGAAAAGGAGGAGCTTGTTTTGCACTAGGTGAAAGTGTGAAGATAAGTGTAGTGATGTGATTATTGATAGTGGAAGCACTGAAAATTTGGTGTTAGCAGAGATGGTCACAAATTTAAAGCTCAAGAGGTAGAAACACCCACATCCATACTGGATCACCTAAGTACAGGATGACCACAAGGTCATGGTCAATGAATAGTGCCTAGTAAAGTTCAAGATTGGAGGATACCATGATGAGGTACTATGTGATATCATACCTATGGATGCATGTCATATGTTATTGGGTAGGATGTGGCAATTTGATAGATGTGCTATATATGATGGTCATGTGAATACCTATTCCTTGACAAAAGATGGAGTGCGACATAAGCTAAATCCATTGGAGGACATAGAAGAAAAGATATGTAAAAATGAAAAAATAATTTTTATTGATGGAAGAAAATTCTTAGATGGTATGAGACATGAGCATATGTGTTTTTCTTTAATTCCAAAAGCTGGTATAGAGAAGTAGAATATGTACCTATAGAAGTTACAGATTTATTGAATGAGTTTTAGGATATTGTATTTGATAATGTGTACGATGGATTACCACTAGTAAGGAATATTAGTCATCAAATGGACTCGATTCCAAGAGCTAGTTTTCCAAATAAGGTAGAACACAAAAAGATACTAGTAGAAAGTGAGGAGTTGTATAGACAAGTACATGAATTTTTGTAGAATGGTTTTATTTGAGAGAGTCTGAGTCCATGTGTTATACCAGTAGTATTAGCACCAAAGGAGAATGGAGAATGTAGGATGTGTATGAATTTTGGGGCTATAAACAATATCACAATCAAGTATAGGTTTCTATTGTCACAGATGGATGATATTATAGACTGTTTGAGTGGAGCTGTGTATTTCTCAAAGATAGATCTAAAGAGTGGATACCATAAGAATCGGATAAGAGAAGGAGATTAATGGAAGACTTCCTTCAAAAAAAAGGAAGGATTGTATGAGTGGTTAGTCATGCCTTTTTTGCTAACCAATGCATTGAGCACTTTTATCCAGTTGATGAATGATGTTTTGAAAGAAGTTTTGGGTAAGTTTGTCATTGTTTACCTAGATGATATTTTGATCTTTAGTAAAACATTGGAGGAGCATATAATACATATTTGTAGGGTGTTTGAGAAGTTAAGGGAACATAATTTTTTTATTAATTTGAAGAAGTGTAGTTCTGTGAAGAAGGAGTTAGTGTATCTAGGATTTGTAGTTTTAGAAGGTCTAAAAATGGACCCAGAGAAAGTAAAGGCTATTTTTGAATGTCCTACTCTAAGGAGTGCTACTAAAGTAAGATGTTTTCATGTTTTGGCTAGCTTTTACAGAAAGATTATCAAAAAATTTAGCAGTATTTGTGGACCCTTGACTGAAACAATGAGGGGAGATAGGAAAGAGTTTAAGTGGACTACAGGGGCATATAAGAGTTTTAAACTATTGAAAAAAAAATTATAGAACAACCTATTTTAGCACTTCCATATTTTAATAAGGTGTTTCAAGTAGATTGTGATGCTAGTGGTACTGCAATAGGAGCTATTTTGTGCCAATAAGGTAAACCTATTGCTTATTTCAATGAGAAGTTAAATGATGCCAAGAGAAAGTATTCTTTTTATGATCAAGAATTTTATGCTATATTTTAGGCATTAAAGAAGTGGAGACACTATCTTCTTCCTAAGGAGTTTTTTTTGTATACTAATCATCAAGCTTTGCAATATTTGAATAGTCAAGGAAAGTTGAATTAGAGGCATTTGAAATGGGTTGATTTTTGCAGAGTTACACATTTGTTTTGAAACACAGGAGTGGAAATTCTAATAGGGTTATAGATGCACTTAGTAGAAAGAAAATTTTTCTAACAGAGATGCAGATTGAGGTGGTTTGGTTCAAGGAACTCAAGATTTTATATCCAGAGGATCCTGATTTTGGAGAAGCTTGGAAATCTTGTACAGAACTTGCTACTCTAGACATAACAAAGTAGTTGGATTTCATCATCCAGGATGGTATGCTATTTAAAGGGAGTCATTTGTGCATTCCATGAAGTTCTATAAGGGAGAATCTCATCAAGGAGAAGCATAGCAGAGGATTGGCTGGACATTTTGGCCATGATAAAACCCTTGCTCTAGTTAGTGAGAATTATTACTGGCCATAGTTGCAGAAAGATTTCAAGAAGTTTGTACATAGTGGTAGAGTATGTCAAATGGAAAAAGGAGTAAATAAAAATACAGGGTTTTATTAGCCATTGCCTATACTAGAGAAGCCTTGGGAGGATATCAGTATGGACTTTGTTCTTGGTTTACTAAGGACTTAGCGGGGACATTATTCAATTTTTGTGGTGGTTGATAGATTTTCAAAGATGACACATTTTATTCCATGCAAGAAGACTAATGATGTTGTTCATGTAGAAAAAAAATTTTACAAAGAAGTGGTGAGACTACATGGTTTGCCAAAGAGCATAGTTTCAGATTGAGACACTAAGGTTGTTAGATATTTATGGTACACATTGCGGAAGAAGATAAAGATATATTTGAATTTTAGTTCATCACATCATCCACAGACTGATGGAAAGACAGAGGTGGTGAATATGAGTTTGGGGAATTTTTTGAGATTTTTGGTTGGAGATAAGCCAACAGGATGGGATTTGATTTTACCATGGGTATAATTTTCATACAATAATTATGTCAATAGGAGCACTAGTAAATTACCATTCTAGATTGTAAATGGAAGTAGTCCCAGAAATGCATGCGAGAACTAAGAAAGATAGATAAAAGAGAAATGTGTAGTGTTGAAGCTGAAGATTTTGCAGAATATTTGAAGAATGTCTATGAGGAAGTGAGGAAGCACATTACCAAGATGAAAGCACAGTATAAGGCTAAGGAAGATGAGAAAAAGAGGCATAAGGAATTGTTGGAGTTGATGAAAAGCAACTCACAACTCCCAAGAATCCCTACATGCAAACACTTGTCATAGAAAGAGAAAAAAAGCTATGAAGGCATGTAATCACAAATCTAAGAAAGAGAAGCCATGATTGAGAAAAATAAATGAGAGAGAGAATCTCAATACAATAATCTATTCTCCATTATGATCCAATAAGTGAATGAATAAAATACAAAGAGGGAATCCTTATAAAAGGATACCAAAACCCTAAAGGTGAAAACCCTAAAGCATAATAAGAGGCCTAATTTTAACTTAAGTGTAGAGTATAATAGACTAATAATTAAATAAATTAATTATTAGCTATAATATAACAACTCTAACACCCCCCCTTAAGTGTAACTTAGGGAGAAGATAAACAACTAAGGACTAAAAGATGCATGAAAAGAAAATGCATGAAAGAACTATGGGTCCTGGCAACTAGGCCTGATCAGGTACCCAAATACAAGAAATAAACTAGATGAAGGAAACAAAGCCTCCAATCTAGGGAAAGTCCCAAAGAAAGGAACAAAAAAGAGCATGTATAGCATCTCCAAAGCATGAAGTTGTAAACACTGTTAGAAGTAACTACTGGAACCTCCACTAAAGAAGTGGCTGATCAGGTAGAGAAGAAAAAGTCTAGAGAGATGATCAATCAAAGAGGTGGCCTCCAAAAGCAAGAATGAATGAGTGTCTATATAGTAGATGATCCATCTCACCAAAATGCATAGGTGCCTAGCCACTACATCTACCTAGTACATAGGAACAAAATCTGTATATGTAGATCACTCAAACGAACCAAGGAAGCAATAGAACCAATAGGTTAACCCCCCCATAATGTTGAATATAGAGATGTGTGACAAGAACACTGAAATGAAATGTCAGAAACAAATGCAAGAAGAAGAATCAGGAACACCAACAGTGCAAAAGAGGGTACAAACACAGGATAAAGGGCGGTGTCAAAGAAGAAGAATTGATCTTCTAGACATGCAACATGAGGCTAATGTCTTGGAAGGGACACTCACTTGACAAAGGTGGATGAGCACAAAAGGAAAAACATCATAACCCCCTCATGGCACTTTATAATGGAGTGCGAGTACAAACAAACACAAGGTGAACAAGATCCCACATATGCAAAAGTGGACACTTTATCTCAGTGCATTTGTAGAAAAGAGAATGCTACATAAGAGAATTATACAATGCTCAGAAGAAAGAAAGAAGGGTGAGCCAGAAGAATAGAAGCAGAGATCCCAGGACCTGTAGAACCCAAGTAATCCGCCAAAGTGTGAAAGTGGAAAAATTGGAGGAGAAAGAACTTGGAGCATAATCTAAAAAATAAGAACCCTACCATTGAAAAACTTAGTGAACCAGCTTTCCAACGATATCTGGTTTGCCCAAAAATGAGTCCGGATGACCAAGATATGGCTCCCGAAAGGCAAAAACAAACATCAACTTTGACAGAAAAATGCCAGAAAAATGGAAAAATCAGAGAATTAAACCTCCTCCATTGGATTGGGCTCAGAAAGAGATTTCTAATTATATAAAGAAGTCAAAAATCTAATACCGTATGCTCAAGATATGACCAAAAGACCACAAACAACTCCAGAGAACAAAAAACTCAAAGAGAATGACGGTTTCTTGCACATCAAATTTAATCATGACATGGTGATGCAGGCATATGTACTGATGAAATTAGTGTGCAGGTTTGACGTACTTGCCTATGTCAGCTGTTAGTCCCTTTTTTGGGTATGCATGCAAAGTCAAAAATTTTTACAAAAAAAACTTTTCATTCCAAAAAATCAAATGCATAAAAGATTTGATTTTTATTTTTATTTTTAACCAAAAAAAATGCTGCACATTTTTTTAGAAAAAATAATTTATTTTTTTTTCATCTCGCCTCAGGATGCATGCCAGGGCTGTATGGTTCATTTGTGAAAGGAGTGATTTCTAGTTGGTACATACAACAAGTTGAAAATGAAGAAGTTTGGGCCATATAAGATACTGAAGAAGCATGATTCAGGAAATGCCTATGAGGTAGAATTGCCTACTGAGTTGAATATTTTACCAGTATTTAACATTTCAGATCTAATAGAGTATCATGAAGGGAGTGTTGAAGATCAGATCACTAAAGCACAATGGATTATTCCATAAACTACTTCAGCTACAAAGGAGATTGATGATATACTGGATAGTTGTGTTGGCAGAAGCACAAGGAACAAGACATATGAAGAATATCTATTCAAATGGAAGGGACAACCTATTAAATATTCATCATAGCTGACAAGGGAGGAGGTTAACTATTTTAGTTTTCCTCTTCACACCTGAGATGTGACAGGTTCACTTCTCAAATTACCCCAAGTGTCTGATGTAGGAGCATCCTGGGTGTAAGAGCAATCTTGCATCACCCAAAAATATTTCTAGTTTCTTTTCAATAAGGGATATCTTGTGTAGAGCTTCTATTTTTGGACATTTACTATTTTTTAATAATTTTTTTTGTTTGAGCTCAGAATAGTCTATTTTCTTCCCTAGAGTTTCACTTTGGTCATATCAGCATGCCATTAAAGTTTCATTGTCAGATCAAGTCTAGTTTTGAAGATATTAAAAAATTTCAGTATTGGCAGCAGGGTACAAAAACTTTGGCTGACTAGAGCTTCCACTAGTTAAATATTGTAGATAAATTCATGTCGTTTCTAAAATGGAGTCATAGTAGCCAATTAGGTCAATGGGCGATGACTTATGGTCTCTGAAAGTTGGGTCACTTGAAATGGAAGGAAATGAATTTCCTTTAAAATTTCTTTTTGAGTTCCAAAATTTGTTTTGAGATGACTCTGATGTAATGAAATGAAAAATAAAATAATTTTAGGGTTGGTTGGCCTTAAGGGCTAAAATTTCTAGAACCTTCTTAGATGGTGGAAATTGCCTATATAAGAAAGGCCCATAGTGTTGTCTAAGATAGTTCTAGGTGGTAGTTCTGGGTAAGGATTTGAGGCTTTGTCCTATAGAATATTGTAAGGAAAATTCCCATATGGCTTTGCATATTGTAATTCTAAATATTTGTAATTCCACACTTATGGAGATAATAAGAAGTCCATTTTTTGTTCTTACAAATTGTTGTTATTTCTCTGTTTGTATTATGTGTTTGTGGTATTAAGGGGAGCACCCTTCATCATGTTATCTTAGATGTTTCCTTTCTAGGTTTGTTCTATTTTTTCCATCAATAACTTGGATGTCAACATTGTGATTTTTGGTGTCATTGATGTTAACAATCCATTGTCTAGCATTAATGTTTGGCTATAGTAGACTTAGATGACTAACGTTATAATTTATGAAGAAGAATTAAAAAGAGATTAATATATTGTTTGATACAGGTTGATGATCTAGTATTTTTGTCAATTAGAATTTATAGAGTGATTGATTGATTGTTTTCTACTATTTGTGGTAATAGTTGTGTTGCAATTGAAGATAGGTTTAATGCTTTATTATTATTGGCATTCTATGGTAGATTGGAGGTTTTGTCAAATTGATTTAGAATCTTTCGTATCCTCTTGATATGGTATAATTTTTCTAAACAATGATATAAATCATGCCTAGTCATACAATATGTTTTTTCCAATGATATTTATGTTACACAAGTGGACTTAGATGATCAACATTTGACATGTTTATTTATGCTATATTTTTGTGTATGGATGTGTTTGTTAAAATAATCTAGACCTAAGATTACTGAGAAGGGTAGGATGAATCAGTAATCTACTAATAAACACAAATATGATCTAATAAAAATTATTCTTAAAAATTTCATCATATGCATGCAGTAAATATCTTTTACTTGTGATAAACATACATCATGAATCAAGAATCCACAGAAATTCAACACATAACACTAGATCTTTTATCATGGAAACCCAACTTGGGAAAAACCACTATGGGTATGGAGCCCACTAATAAAAAATAACTCTTCTAGAACATGTCTTGTTAAGAGCTTAGTCCTATAAAAATCTTGCAATGATGTCTAGTTAAGAATAAACCCTATTAAGAGCCACTAGGTTAAGGGATTTGCCTTTAGCTCTATTAGGAGTTTTAGTTTCTTAGGAGTAGCCTTGCTAGAGGACATCAAATACTATATAAAGTGCCACCCTATTAAAGAATTTTAACAAAATATTTGTTAGGATCTACTTGGTTAAGGGATTTAACCTATTGTAACTATTAGAGAACAACAAGAATTATGATCTCAAAAAATAGAACTTCCCCTCTACTAGTATCGATCTAGTTCAAGATAAATCTCTTCTTCACATGTAGAACTTCCGAACATTGTAATTGCACTCTTGTATTCATGTTCTTCCTCTTAGACACACTTCTCCTAATACATCAAAAGATATAAATATTTTTTTACTAACCAGGCTGACTAAGACGCATGTTACATTTAAATTACATCATTACAATGAATTCCCACTCAATCCTTCAACCCTAAAATATATTAGCAATTCACAATTACAATTTCAACTTTATGTGGGCCTCCATATCTATCACACCATCAATTTGACAAAGAAAAGTCAAATATATTACACTTCCCTATGTTCATGCACCTCTTCATGAATTATTGATCAAATCAACTAATAAGAATCATACCTAACATTCCACATCATCACATAATTTTGAATAATTAACCATCTTCTTGAACTAATTTTCCATCACCGGTTAAGGATCTAACCAATTGTTCTTCACTATTATTTTCCTTCTTCACTATCTTGAATTTTAGAATTTTGTAACTCTGTCCACCAATCATCAATCTTGATGAAAATAAAACAAAAATCCAATAATGTTATTAAAATTACAAAACTCGGATCACAACACCTAATTCTATTCCTATGGGACACACTAATCAAATCTTTCTTCTTTGCTTATTCACTGTCAAACTGATTTTTTGTCTTCATCACACTAACTGTATCTTGCATAAAACTAATCATAGACATGTGGGATCATAGATATATCATTTTACACATTTCTATAACATATGTGCCAAACCACACACCATAATTTACATCATAACTCTCAATTCATCTACTCCATCATAACTTGGTACATCAAGAACATAGTAACCCTAAAACACCTAAGTTAATACCAATGATAACAACATAATTGACAAAACATATCATCAATCCATAAACATACTTACTCATCCCATTTGTATCAATTTTTCCAACTATCTCCCCTTTTTAATTAATGGCAACACACCAAATAATACTGAACATGTTCTTGAATCAAAACACTTTGTCTTCATCACTATCATATGTAGATACACCAATTGGAAACACACAAAATTTGTCATCATTTTCTCTCTCCCTCTTTATCCACTCTTCATATTTTATCTCTTATTTTGCTACTTTTCTATTCTCCCCCTTACTTGGTAATTATCCTCATAATTCTTCTCCCCCTTTGACAACAATGCCAAAGGTTCCATAATTCTCAAGACTTCATCTATCTAACTGCTCCCCCCTAAGGTGTATTCCCCCTTTACATCAATCCACTAAAAATAAAACAACAATACCCATTGGATTGATGCAATATTTGCATCTTAATTATTCTTAGGTAGGGGTTTGATCCCCAAATTTCCTCTAAGATACTCAAAATTATCCTTAGGAAGTGGTTTGGTCAAGATATCTTCAATTTTCTCTTTAGTTGAAATGTACTCTAAACTCACCACTTTCTCTTGCACTTTTTCTCTCAATAAATGATAATAACAATGTGATTGATCTTCGAGTGCATAACTGGGTTCTTGGAAATCTTTATAGCACTAGTATTATTACAATAAATTATCACTAGTTCTGTTACCTTCTCCTTAATCCCTTCTAGGAATTGCTTCATCCAAGCTACCTATGTGCAATTGATAGATGTGGCCACATATTCCACTTCAATTGTAGATTGAGATATGCAATTCTATTTCTTTCTTGTTTCAGAGGCAATCCTACCACCTAGAAATAATGAACCACCACTTGTACTATTTTGGTCATCTACATTACTTGCCCAATTAGTATCAGTAAAAAATATTAGTAAAAAATCTCCTTCATGAGCATACTATAGTCCATAGTTCCTTTAATATCTAAATATTCTCTTAACTGCAACCATGTGTGGCTCCTTCAGGTTTGATTGAAAGCTTGCAACTATGCTAGCTACGCATGCAATATCTGGTCTACTATGTACAATATAGTGTATCTTTCTGATCACGGGCCTATATAAAGTGGCATAAAAAAACTTAGATTCATCGTCCTTGGATAGTTTACAACCTATACTCATAAGGGTACCAACTAGTTTAGAATCTTCCATGCCAAAAGTCTTCAACACCTCCTTCACATATTTATATTGACATATGTATATTCCATTGTCCAACTATGATATTTTCAATCCTATGATAAATTTGATTTCTCCTATCATTGAAATTTCAAATTCCTTCTTCATCTCATTAGCAAAAGACATACTCATCTCATCATTACTACCAATAATTATGTCATCAAAAAAGACTTCAACAATTAATATCTTTTCACCTTCATCCTTCAAGTAAACATTACTATCATCAAAAGTCTTATTCAAACCAGTCCCAATAAGATAAGAGTGAAATCTTTCATACCATGCTCTAGGGGCTTTCTTAAGACCATACAATATTTTTTAAAGTTTACATACCATGTTTGTATCCTTGGTCAATGAAAATCCATCTCATTTCTCAATGTATACCTCTTCCTCTATAATTCCATTCAAAAATGTTGATTTCACATCCATTTGATAGAATTTAAAATTCATGTATGCAACATAAGCAAGTAGTATCCTGACACCTTCCAATCTTTCTACAAGATAAAATGTCTCACCATAATCCAAGCCTTCTTCTTGTGCCTGACCTTTACACACAAGTCTTTCTTTTTTTCTAATCACTTCACCATCCTCATTTAATTTATTCCTAAAACCCCATTTTGTACATATCACATTTTTTTCTTCAGGCCTTGGCATAATAGTCCAAGTTTCATTATTCTTAATCTGATCCAATTCTTCATGCATTTCTCTCACCCAATCATCATATTTAACTACTTCCTTTACTATTTTGGCTCAAATTATGCTATTAGATGTGTTCTTTCTCTAACCTTACTTCTTGTCAACGCACCTACATTCTTATCACCAATTATTTGATCAGAAGAATGATCCCTTTTCACATACCTTGGGATTAGTGGTTCAATCCTAGGAGCTTCTTCTTTTGGCAATTGTACTACTTATTTCTCATTGTTCTTCTCTATCGGTCTAGGCTCTTCCAATTCAATAAAATTAATTCTCTGATCATCTTTTATATTCTTCTTTCTTGTTTCCTTAGATTTCTTAGGAAATTATTCAATCTTTACATTAGAAATTTCAACAATTTTATTAGCCCTTTTTTTAAAACATTTGTAAGCCTTTCTCTTACTTGAATAGCCCAAAAATATGCCTTTGTCACTTTTGGAATCAAAATTTATAGAAAAATCATCTCTTTTTATATAACATTTACTTCCAAAATTTTTGAAATACTTTACACTAGGAGAATAACCATACCATAATTCAGAGGGTGTGGTTTTGTTCCCTTCTTCACTTGCACTAAATTGAAAGTATAAATGACTTTACTAATTTCTTCTCTCTAGTATATCATTAGTACATTTCCCCGTATCAAAATAGTCCTTGCAGCATCAACAATTGTTCTATTCTTCCTTTCTGCATAACCATTTTTCTGAGGAGTTCTTGGAGCAAAAATCTATCTTTTTATAACATTATCTTTACAATACTTCATGAATTCATAGGAAGTGAAATCACCTCCTCTATCCAATCTTAATAACTTTAGACTTTTCCCAATTCCTTCTCCACCAGTGCTCTTAAAACCTTCAACTTACTGAATGCTTTAGATTTCTCCTTAAGAAGTGTAACCCACATAATTCTTGAGTAATCATCAATAAATAGGATAAAGTATCTATCACCATTATAACTCATTTGTCTCATAGGACCACACAAATCAATATATTCTCTGATGAATAAGATTATTTTTTGAAAGATGTACTAATTAACTTACCAAGTTCACACTCTTTCACAAATTGTGGCAATCCTCTTACTGCATTAGTCTTACTTACCTTTACCAAGCTATCAAATTTTACATGGTAGAATCTTCTATGCCATAACCATCTATCTTCTATCGTAGCAGCCAAACAATTGTTAAATGTATTGTTGAACTAAAATAAGTTACCTCTATTTTGTCTTCGAATAGAAATCCTATCACTAGAACTTCCAATGATCCTGCACATTCCTCCTATAAACTAAATTTGGTATCCTTTTTCATTAAGTTGACCCACACTCAAAAAGTTATGTGTTATACCTTCGACATAATAGACATCATTTATAATTCTTTTTCCATTAATGGATATAGTATCTTTACCTTTCACTAAGAAGGGTGAGTTGTTTCCAAATCTCACAACACCACCATCATATTCATTGAGTTTAACAAACTTACTTGTATCACCTTTCATGCAATGTGAGCACCCAGTGTCTATGACCTAGTCATCATTTTGTCTGGTATGTGAAACTAGTGTTTTTTCACCTTATTTCTCTCGTGTAGGATGATCTTCCTATATAGAAACAAAATAAAATTCCTCTTCATTATTGTCATCAGATTCCTCATCGGTTACACATTCATCCACAACCATATAACATTGTTTCTTTTTCTTTCCTTTGTACTTCTTATATTTTTACTTATCCTTTTGTTGTTCTCCATTAGGATGCCTAGTAGAAATTTGACCAATCATGTTACAAGAGAAATATTTTAAGGTAACTTGCCTTTATTCTTACTAGTTCCTCTAAGTAGCCTTCTTGCTATCAATTTTTCAAGTTCTCCTTGTCTTTTCTCATCCTCCAAGATAGCATCTATATCCTTGGTGAAACTAGAAAAACTATTACATTCAATACTCAAATCTTTACCTTTTCTTGTAGGGACACTTACCAAAAATGCCTTAAAATAAGTTTCAACCTTCAGAATGCTATTATCATAATTATTAAGCTCAAAACTAGTAAGGTTACCTATTTGTCCATCAACAATCACCTTTTCAAATGTTCTCAGCTCATTAATTTTTGACACTCTAATGGCATAAGAAGGTAACAAGATTCTTATCATCTTACTTACCACAACTTCTTCTTCCATGGTACCACTTGCACCTCTGACTTCAGCAACAACATCTTTTATTCTTGCACCATATTGAGCAATTTTTTCTCCTTCTACCATTTTTATGTCTTCATATTTTACTTTGATTATTTTTTCTCTTTTCTTTTGCAAATGCCTGTCACCTCCATAGATTAATTCAAGTTTCTTCCAAACTTCATAAGTTTTTCAAAGTTCTTTTACATCAATATATTCAGTATTGGTAAGTATACTTACTATGGCTTCTTGTGATTGTGTGTTCTCTTTCTTCTCCTTTAACTAATCTATAGTTACAATTCCTTGAGGTACAATATATTAAGTTTTAAAATACTTCTAGTACTTGATCACCCATACCTCTTATGTATAACTCCATCATGTCTTCCCACACTAGGTAGTTATCTTTTGTGAACTTGGAAGCCTCCTTTCTAAACATCTTGTCAATCAGATATTTACCTCAAGCATTTAAACTTATTACCAAGAGTACTTAGGCTTTGATACCAATCATTAGAATTAATCAAGCCCTGGTATTACTGAGATGAGGGTGTGAATCAATAATCTACTAATAAACATAAATATGATATGATAAAACATATTCTTCAAAACTTCACCACATGCATATAGTAAATAAATTTTACTTGTGATAAAAATACATCAAAAATTAAGAATCCACACAAATTCAACACATAACACCGTATTTTTTATCATGGAAACCCAACTTGGGAAAAACCATGGTTAGGATGGCACCCACTAAGGAAAATGCACTCTTTTGGAGAATGCCCAATTAAGAGCTTAGCCCTGTTAAAAGCTTACAATGATGTCCACTTAAGAAAAGACCATGTTAAGAGTCACTCAGTTAAGAGATTTACATCTAGACCTATTAAGAGATTCACACTATTAGAAGCAGCCTTGTTAGAGGACTTTAGACACTAGCTAAAGTTCTACCCCGTTAAAGTATATTACAAAAAGATCTATTAGGATCTACCCGATGAAGGGATTTAACCTACTACAAATATTAGGGAACAACATGAATAATGGTCTGAGAAAATAGAACTTCTCCTCTTCTAGTATATATCTAGTTCAAGTTCAATCTTTGCTTCACATGGAGAAAATCCAAAAATTGCAATCGCACTCATGTATTCATGATCTACCTCCTATGCACACTTCTCCTAATATATCAAAAGATATAAATATCTTTTTCACTAAGTAGGTCAACTAAGACCCAAAATAAATTTGAATTACATCATTACAATTATTTCTCTTTCAATAATTTAACCCTAAAATGTATTACCAATTCAGAATTATAATTTCAACTTCATGTCGGCCTCCAAATCCATTACACCATCAATTTGACAAAGACAAGTAAAAAATATTACACTTCCCTAGGTGCATACACCTATTCATGATTTATCAATAAAATTGACCAATAAGATTCATACCTAATATTCCACATCATCTTAGACGTCATCAAATAATTTGGAATACTTAACCATGATCATAGATTTCTCTACCATCACCGGTTAAGGATCTAAATGATCATTCTCACTATTCTTTTCCTTCTTCACTATCTTAAACTTCAGAATCATGTAACTCTATCCACTGATCATCAATCTTGATGAAATTGTAATATAAATCCAATAATGTCATTAAAAACAAAAACCTTAGACTACTATGCTTGATTCCATACCTTTCGGACACACCAATCAAATCTTTCTTCTTTGCATCTTCACTGCTAAATCAATTTCATGTCTTCGTCACACTAATTGTATCTTGCATTAAAATAATCATACACATGCACGATCATAGTTATAGCATTTCAAAAATTTCTAGAACATATGTGCCAAACCGCACACCATAATTCACAACATAACTCTCAATTCATCTTCTTCATTATAACTTGGTACATCAAGAACATTGTCAAACCAGAACATATAAGTTGACATCAATGACAACAACATTACTAACAAATCACATCATCAATCCATTAATATACTTACTCATCCCATTTGCATCAGCTATGCCAACAGTGTTACCTTAATTGGGGTCATTATTTTCTATTCGGATACACTTTGTAATTAAAATTTTGGAATTTTATGGGTCTCACCTTATTGCCTGTAGATCCACATGGTTCATGTTCTCTTCAAAATATATCATGTTTAATGGCTATTATACAAGCTTCAATGTCTTTCTACACACTACAACTTGGAGATGACTTTAAATGATGTGTAGACTATTGGATCTATTGTAGGGGACTATGTTGTGAAATTTTTGGGTCCCCTCATTCTCCTAGTCTACACCACTTCATGTATTCTAGGTCCAGATGACCTATTTTATGTAATAATATTTTAGCTTGGTTGTGGCCGACCTATAGTATAACTTTTTATTATCTATCTTATATATAAGTAATGCATTTACATCTACAAAAGAGTGATAGCTGTATGGTAGAAGAGTATGAGTGTAGAAGGTAGTATTGTGTGAAAGAAGGAAAATAAAGAAGTGAAGCAGATGTGTATAAGTATGAAACTAAAAGAAACATATTCAAAAACAATGTTTTTCTAATTCATGTTCGAGAGATTCTTCTACAATTTCATTTTTGAGTTCATGTTATTACAAGATAATAGAGAGTCTACTACCATATTTATGTATCTTGTCCTAAGATAGTGAGTTTCAATTGAACAAGTGCTTTGTATCTTTCCCTAGTGTAGTTAGTCCTAGTTTTGCAAGACTTAGCAATCCACCTAAACATTGTAATTCAAGATTATCTATATTGTAAGTTTCATTCTCGCCATGGTTTTTCCCAGATTTTGGTTCTCCACATAAAGCATGTTCATGTGTTTATTATGATTTCTACCTTTCACTTCCATTAATTTTAATTGATTATAGTGATTTAAGGTGGATCAAGATATGAAATAAACTTATTATAGATGTCTCAATTGAACCACCCTCTTGATAGTCTTTTTTTTGTTCGAAAAACTTTTCCTTGGACCTACAATATCAAGGGTATATCACTTGCAATTAATAATGCTAACTTTATGAATGTATGTGATGCCTTTTCTAATTGATTTTTTTTATGAAACAAAAACCCATTATAGATTTTAGTGCATGTATTTAAAAAATATAATTTTTAAGGATTTGATTAATTTTACTATTTTTTTATTAATTATTAATCATACTAATCCATAAACTTCAAATATAATTTTTTAAATATTTTTATTAACTTTTGATTTTTTACAACTTTTGTGAAATAAATTATATGACATCAATCAATAGATAATCCTTTAGAAATATATTTGTTCACAAAATAATAATTTGAAGTCAAGTAATGGTTTCCATACACCAATGGTTTTTAAAATAGAGTTTAAGATTTAAATATAACATAATATTAAAAAATTCATAAATCTATAGTATTCAATATTCAATGCATTAGTCATCTTTCTCCAAATGGATTTAAAAAAAATTTATGTCAAAATATGGTGGCCATACATATTTGTACCATGTATATATTGAAGTAAATTACATATTTGAAAAGTAGACACAAAGAACTATGTTTCATATTACTAAACATTCTTGAGACTCAATCTTTAGGTTGCCCAAGTTTTTATATTAATTGTGACAAAATATAAGAATTAATAAAAAAAGCTATTTTAGCCACTTTTTATGGACTAAACTTCTTGATGGCACCTGTTAGTATGAAACCATCTCATTATTTTACTCGGGATTGCTCCAATGATGATGCAATCTACTCATGGTCATGCTAGCTTATGTATGATCCCCAATTACATTTTGTGTAAGATTTGTGGTAAACATACTTGTTGAGCGTCATTTTTACACGAGACAACAACTAGGAATTTGTGTGAGAAAATTCCCCTCTTAGAAGAATGATGTAAATCAATCTCAGGGTTCCTTTTGGGTTGGGTCTCAACCTCCTAGATAGCTCAATTGAAGATAAATGTGAATCTATTCACAAGGAGGCCTTTTCTGGTTCGATCTTTGAGGGACTGCAAAAGAAATCTTAAAACACACAATATTTATTTCTTTTTGTAGTTTTTGGATCTTTAGATGAAAATGATGTAAATTAGATCTAATCTATTATGACCAATTTTGTAAAAAAATGAGCAAAGTAACGAGAATAAGGTAACAAGAATTCAAAAGGAAATTGTAGAAAGTAAACTAATGGACATAAATTGATGCTACATTGCTTTGCAAATTAAAGTACCAAGAAGATGGAGGAAACCCACAAAACAAAGATCTGAATGAATCACAATCATAGCTTAGCAGATGCAATCATCAAGGAAATAAACACAGATGTATGATATGTCAAAATTCATCAGATCATGAAGCCATTGCAGATGTGCACACACATGAGACAAAATTATCTTAAAGCACCAGAGAATAATCTTCCCAATAATTAGTCACAAAAAAGCAATGCAAAAAATATAAACACCACTAATTGCAGATCAAAATTACCATACAATCAATTGGATCTTTGAAATAAAAGAATGAGAAAACACACATTCATCAATTTCGTAAAGACACAAAAAAATCACACCACAATTGAAGCACCAACTATAAGTATTGTATTGCAATAATAAACCAACCTTAATTATATTGTTTTCTTACAATTTATAGAGTTGTGCTCTTTAGGGATAGAAATTTCACTGCTAGGGTTTTGATTGCCCATAAACCTTGAAAATAAATCTAAACTAGAGTTTACATGAAAAGAAACTATCCCTAAAACATGTTTAAACTACTTAGCATATAATTAAACCTTGTGCATTACAATTTGGGAGAAAAATATGCATTAAATAACTCAAAATCAATTTTGGAACTCATGCATGTTCTTCTTTGAAACTTGTAGTTCTACCCTTTATTCCTTGTTGTAACTCTTCTCCATGGATCCAACTGAATAACATCCTCAAATCATGCAGAAACAACCCCACGGAATTGATCAATCTAACTAAAAATCAAATGGAGAAGAATAGAAGTTATTGATAGTGATGACCCAAAAATTTCAGTCCCTGACCCTTGCTCTAAAAAAATGGCTAAGTGTTGAACAAAATTTTTACAAGTTTTAGAATTTTGGAGGCTGAAAATCTAGGAAGGCCAAAAGGCCAAAAATATTGGAACTCAAAATTGGCTAAGTCCACAAAAAGTTTTTCCCCTTCATACAAAATTGGCTAAGTCCAAAACTAGACACTTAGCGGCTTGGGAGGATTTATGGGTGCGGCTTACAAAACCTATCCATGATCTCTTATACCTCCTTGAAATATGTCATCTTGATATCTTTGAGACATCCTTGTTTCTTTTCCTGGAAGGTGACCATTTCATTTTCAAAACCCCTCATATCTTCTTCTTGGGCCAACATTTTCTACATCTCCTCCTTCTGATAAAACATCTATTGGAGGTCCTCCTTTGTCCTGACTCCATTAAAGATATCAAGGTATTGATTTATAACATCTTTAATGGGATGCATTGTCTGCTCATCATCCTCATCATACAGATCCAAGTCCAAACCTTCAAAAAACTTTTGCATCTCTTTGACCTAGAGCATTCCTTCATCCCTCTTCTTATCTATCTTACTTAGGGATTTCTGATAGATTTTGAAAGCTTCGGTGATATCCTTAATCCATTCTTCAAAATTTTCCAATTCTGATGCCTCATATATTTTCACCAAAACTTGGAAACGTTGCTTCCTTATTACTATGAGATCATCCAAGGCTTTCTAGCATTTAAGAATCTTCTCTTCAAGACCATCTTCTTCACACATCAAATCTACCAATTTGGTGATTTTCTTTAGAATACCCCTAAAGGGTCTCAAAATTACCCTAAGAGCCATTCTGGAAAACTCCTCAAAATAGGCCTTCCAATATGAACAAGCATGAATAAAAGAATGTGGAATATATGTCGACAACTCTATAGGACCCCTTCCCTCCAAACTAGCCTGTAATGAGGCCTTAGGGTTATTTGGGTCAATAGGACCCGCTATTTCAAGAATGAATTTCTTCATAGCCTCATTTTGCTCTATTAGGGCTTTTAATTTCTCTTCATCTTTATCCATGAAGCCTAAGGCATGCTTCAATCCTAGTGTAGCTAGATTTTTTCTTCCTTCTCTTGTTGCCTCTCCTAGGTCTACCTCAAGTACATAGTCTTTAGGAGTGATTTCAGCCATATTAACATTTATTATAGGCATGACCACATATTCCTTCCACCTAGCCCCTAGATCTTGTATTACATAGGCATTCCTTCCAACCTAACCTGCTCTTCTGACTACACCTCTTTTACTACTTCAGTCTCCTTTTCTGGCACTTGGGTTCCTTTCTTGATAGTCTTAGTATGAGAGGGTGGAGGATTAGGTGTTGATTAAATAGGGCTATGTGTAGGAGATGAAGGAGCATGAGGAGGAGTATGCAAAGGCATTGGTATTTGTGTAGGAGGTGGAGTAAGCATGGGAATATGAGTAGGTGGGGGTTGCGGTAGAGGCTGACTAGTTCAAACTTGTGATGGAAGTGGACTAATAGATGGTGGATTGGTTGGAATCTATGGCTGAAGTGAAGTGGTAGAAGGTGGAAGGATTGGTGCTTGTTGTGGAGGTGGTACTGGAACTTTTTGTTGAGTTGGATTGATTGGAATTCCAATATCCTATTTAGAAGTGACCCCATAGAAGAGTCCCTTTTTGATTCAGTACTCTCCTTTTAACCTTTGTCTACAGCTTCCCTGACTGATTCTTGAGATTCTAGTTTAACTTCCTCTCCTACATTGTCCAAAGGATTTGTAGATGTGAACTGCATTGGGAGCTGTAATGTGAATGAAAATGAGAACTGCTCAGTGGAGGGCCCTTCCATTAGGATTTACTCTGCTTCTTTGAAACCATGAAGGAACTTGAAGTCAGATATGTAGAATTCATCATCACCTAGAGCATTGATTGGGTTTACTTTCTATCATTGGGCTCCTCCTTCAACATCTAACTGTACATTCTCTTCCTATAGCTTCCTTTTCTTTAAAAATCTAGTAGATTGAGTTCTCATAATGAGAGGTCCTTCATCCTCCTCATCTTCCTCATTTTCTTAATCTCCTTCCAAAAGGGTCTCCATGTGAGAAGGAGTTGAGGATCTCTTCCTTTTATACAAATGTTCTTTAATTACCCCTACAAGCCTAGGTCCAGTTACCTTCATCCTTGGTGCCTTCTTGGATG
Organism: Chamaecyparis obtusa; assembly: GCA_027943335.1. Classification (NCBI taxonomy): domain Eukaryota; kingdom Viridiplantae; phylum Streptophyta; class Pinopsida; order Cupressales; family Cupressaceae; genus Chamaecyparis; species Chamaecyparis obtusa. Next base: position 106,528 of record BSBK01000935.1, on the reverse strand, counting down.
CACCTAGTGGCTCTAGACTGCTTGAAGATGGAACATATGGGGGCACTATACTCCTAGCCATCCTAGTCTGTGGACATTTAGATTGGGTACTTGACCCATATTCATTCGAGCGTTCATGTTGATACACTTTCTTTGGCCTCAGTGGTGCAACCTCTTTAAACTAGGGCATCAACACTTTCTCTCCTTTCTTCTTTTTATCTTTCAAAGGTTGAGCCAGCTATTACTTCATAGGTACAGGGTCCATTTGAAATGGATGGGCAATCCATGCCTTTCTAACTTTAATGATGTGTCAGGCCTTAAATTCCATATCATCATTTTCATCCCTATCCACCTCGGCATTAAGGATAGTCCTAGTGTATATTTGTATTGGTTATAAATGAGATCTAAGACATCCTCTGAATCAGCCTCTTTAACCATTTATGGTATACACAATAGTAGGGTAGTCTGTCCCAATTCCACACTCATTTGGCAGTAGTCACAGATTATGAATTCATAGTCGTAAGTACACTTCATCTAATGATCATCAATGTGAGGCTCATGCTTGTAGTGCCTTCCCATTATATGAGTATAAGTGCCAATGGGATCAAATCTGGTCCTGATTAGATTGAAGTTTTTTAATGGGCACTCATCCCATTCAAAAGATAATGATTTACAGATCTTCATATTCTATAGAAAATGGGGGCCTATCAAGATAGGGAAGTCCCAATAGTGTTTCTTCTTATGTCTCATATGTTGATGGGAATCTCATAGTTGTCTATGTTAGGATTAAAAGGATAGAAATAACAATTGCATGAAAATATAACCAATATTAGAAAATAATAAACCACATAGAAGAGAACGCAATACATAAAGATTTAACATGGTTCACCCAATCCCTAGGCTACGTCCACCAACAATGAGTCCAATATTATTATTATTCAGTGATTACAACCAGATTACAATCTGTAATCCCTTACAGCTCAATTCCACCACAAGAACTAAAATCATACATTATCAAATCCCTAACCCTAAGCCATATTATACAATATTTTTCCATTTTACAGTTATAATGAGTTACAATATGTCGGCCCAAAAATAGATGAAAATATGTCAGGAGGAAAAGTGTATAGTACTTTCCTAATCAGTCACCACAAGCTAACAATCTCCCACTTGGTGACTGATCAGTATCCACACCAAAAAACCTCCCACTTGGAGACTGATCCTATACCAATACTACTACCATATGAGGCTCCCACTAGATCAAACCACCCTGGACTCAGTTGTTCCTTTATTATGTTTAGTCTAGAAGACCAATTGAAGCTAAACATGAGTTCAACTTCTTGCTTGTTACTACCTTTGTAAACATATCTATTGGATTATCATCTGTATGAATCTTTTCCAGCTTTAACTTCCCATCATCCAAAACTAACCAAATGAAATGGTACTACAATTGTATGTGTTTTATCTTTGAGTGTGAAGTATAATTCTTCACAAGATGAATGGCACTTTGGCTATATGTATGCAAAAAATTATCCGTTTTTGGATGTCCCAATTCTTCCATGAAGAATTGAATCCATATCATCTCCTTGGCTCCCTCTATAGTAGCAGCATACTCTTCCTCTGTGGTGGATAAAGAACCCACCTTTTGTAGTCCAAAAATCCAACACACTACTATCCCACCAATAGTAAATACATAACCTATAGTACTCTTCCTCCTATCTATATCTCCTACCAAATCTGAGTCAACATAGCCTTGTAGAGTAGTAGTAGAACCCCCAAAGTGTAAATACTTACTGGATGTACCTCTCAAATATCTAAGAATTCATTTGACTACATTGCAATGCTCAATACCAGAGTTACTCATATATCAACTAACAACTCCCACTGCGTGTGCAATATCTTTCCTAGTACATACCATAGCATACATTAAGCTCCCTACGGCTGAAGCATAAGGTACCTTAGACATTTTTGCATCTTCTTCTAATGTCTTAGGACACATCTCCTTAGTCAATTTCAAATGACCAGGAAAAGGTGTGCTGACAACTTTGGCATTTTCCATAGAGAAACGTTGCAACACCTCCTCAATATAATCAGCCTAAGATAGAGACAACTTCCTTTTTTTCCTATCTCTACAAATTTTCATACCAAGGATTTTTTTTTCTACCCCTAAATCCTTCATAGCAAATGAATGTGCTAATTGTTGTTTCAACCCCTTAATGTGATCCATGTTAGACCCAACTAAAAGCATATCATCAACATATAAACACAAAATAATGTAGTTGTCATCATCCAACCTCTTAAAATAAACACAATGGTTAGAATGACACTGACTATATCCATGTTGATTCATAAAAGTGTCAAATTTAATATACCTTGCTGAGGTTCTTTCTTCAAGCCATATAAACTTTTCTACATTCTGCACACCAAATTCTCCTTACCCTTGACCTCAAATCCTTGTGGCTGGACCATATATATTTCTTCATCCAAGTCACCATGAAGAAAAGTTGTTTTAACACCAAGCTTCTCTAAATGCAAATCTTCAGTAGGCAGAATACTTAAAATAGTATGGATAGAATTCATTTTAACAACTAGAGAAAATATCTCATCAAAATCAATACCCTTTTTTCTGTGCAAATCCTTTTACAACTAACCTGGCTTTAAATCTTTTCTTACCTCCATCCTCTTCTTTCAGCTTGTAAACCCATTTATTTTGTAAAGCCCTTTTACCTGCAGGTAACTTTCATAAATCCCAAGTGTGGATTTTTAGCAAGGAGTCCATTTCCTCTGTCATTGCAGACTCCCACTGAATCTTTGTATCTACCCGCACAACTTCATTATAACATTCAGGTTCACCAGCATCTATTAACAAAATAGAATACAGAGATGGAGAAAATCTTTCTGGAGGTCTACTTAGCCTTTTTGATCATCTAACATTCACTGGGGTGTGTGGTATTTGTTGTTGGTGTTGTTGCGAAGCATAAGGAACTACTAGAAGATCATCTTTTGGAGTATCATCCAATACTACATAGTCATTTTCTTTCTTCTCATGTTGCTGCAATAGATCTTTGTACAATACTTTCTCATTGAATATGACATCCCTACTTCTGACAATTTTATGATTTTCAAAATCCCAAAGCCTATAACCAAATTCATCAATGTCATATCGAAAAAATACACATTTCTTTGACTTAGCTTCCATCTTGGTTCTATTTTTAGAATCTATATGTGCAAAAGATTCACAACCAAAGGTTTTGAGAAAAGAATAACTCACCTTCTTACCACTCCATGCTTCCTCTAGAATACCATAGTCCAAAGGAGTAGAGGGGCCTCTATTGATTAAATAAACAACAGTGTTCACAGCCTCTACCCACATGTTTTTGGGCAGCCTAGCATGCAACCTCATACTCCTTGCACACTCCATTATTGTCATGCTCATGCGTTCAGCCACTGCATTTTCTTGTGGAGTCCTTTGTACAATTTTTTACCTACAAATACCATTAGAGAAACAATAATCTTCCAATTATGTGCTACAATACTCACCACCATTACCAGATCTGAGACATTTTAACCTTTTACCAGTCTCATTCTCAACCAAGAATTTCCATTTCTTAAAAGATTGAAATACATTAGATTTCTATCTAAGGAAATAAATCCATACTTTTCTTGTTGCATCATCTATAAATGTAACATAATATAGAGAGCCATCAAGGGAAGATAGCTGAGCTAGTCCCCATACATCTATATGCACAAGCTCTAATCTCTCATTTTTCTTTTCCTTCCCACTCTTCAAAAAACTAACTCTCTTTTATTTTCCACAAACACAACTCTCATAGAAATTCATATTGACACATTTCAGACCAGGTAAAACTTTCTTTGAATGAATTAATTTTCATACCTTTTTCACTCATGTGCCCGAGTCTTTTTTGCCACATTGCTATGTCAAAATCTATAGCAATAGTTTGATGTTCTTCCTGCTCAACTATAACCATTGTTCCTGAACATTCATTATCTTCTAAAATAATTAAAGTAGAAGGAACAGTATGACCTATACAAAGATATAAGGTGCCTACTTTCACACCTTTTTCTACTACTAAGGAACCTTTTGAAACCTTCCAATTTCTATCATTAAAAGTAACTGTGCAACCCTCATCACCCAGTTTCCCTACTGAAATTAAATTCCTACTTAGCCTTAGAACATGTCTTACCTCTTGTAGTAGCCAATGATTCCCATTCTGTAACTTAACCTTAATTTTTCCCTTTCCAACTATCTGACAAGGTTCATTATCTCCCAAACAAACTAGCTCAAAATCCCCTTGGACATAATCAAGAAAGTAACCTCTATGGAGTGTAGCATGAAATGAAGCCCCAAAATCTAAAACCCATGAATCATCAATACTTTCTAAAGAAAGAATCAAAGCATCCTCTTTAGATTTATTACTTACCACATTTACCTCCTTGTTACCTTCTTGTTTGTCTCCTTCTTTATTCTTCTGAGACCATCAATCTTTCTTCTTATGACCTAGTTTTCCACAGTAGCCACAATCATTTGGCAATTTGGATTCAGACCTCTTTCCCTTTGATTTTCCTCTTGATTTCCCATGATTTCCAAAGTTGTTTCCTCTCTCATTGGTTCTACCATTGCTTTGTGCATTTAAGACACTACCTGATGTGGATTCACCTGAGCTTTTTCTATGAATTTCCTCACTTAGAATAACAACAATAACATCATCATATTTTAGGGTATTAGAACTAGAAACAAAATTACTAATAGCCATTACCAAGCCATTCCAACTCTCAAGCAAAGAACATAAAATCAAGAGAGCCCTAAATTCTTCATCAAAAATAATATTGATAGAAGTTAATTTCTTGGTAACTATATTAAACTCATTTCAATGATCAACAAATGACCCACCATCCACCATTTTCATATTAAACAAACGCTTCACGAGAAATACCTTATTTGAAGCAGAGGGCTTTTCATACAACTTCACTAGGGTTTTCATCAAATCTTCAGTTGTCATTGCTTGTGTAATATTGAATTCCACCAATTGTGCCAAGCATAATCGAATACTACCAAAAGCCTTTCTTTCAAGAATTGTCTAGTCCTCATTAGAAATGCTTGCCATTTTATTGGCTTTTCCTTCCAATGACCACCATAGATCCTTTTGATAGAGATAGTCCTCCATTTCAATTTTCCATTACTGAAAGTCCTACCCATTAAACTTGTCAACCTTCAGCCTACCCTCATCTACCATTGTTCCCACTCAATTGTGAGACTACCACTAAACCATGAGATCTTCCCATAGAGGATAATTGAAAAAAAACCTCACTATGATACAACTTGTTAAGATTAACAAGACATAAATAATAATTACATGCAAATATAACCAATATCAGAAAACAATAAACCACATAGAAAAGAACATGATACACAAAGATTTAACATGGTTCACCCAATCCCTAGGCTACGTCCACCAACAAAAAGTCCAATATTATTATTATCCAATGATTACAACCTGATTACAATATGTAATCCCTTACAACTCAATTTCGTCGCAAGTACTAAAATCATACATTATGAAATCCCTAACCCTAAGCTTTATTATACAACATTTTGCCACTTTAGGGTTATAATGAGTACAATACTTTCCTAGATAGTACTTTTCTGATCAGTCACCACAAGCTAATAGTCTGGCCATTTCTAAAAAAAGAATCCTATCTGAAGGATATCTTGGTAGTTTCTTTGGAGTGAGAGTTCTCCTTGCCACCCTAATTTAAGTGAAAGTTTTAAATTGAATATAAAATACCTTGAGGGCCTTCACTTTGGTAGTTTCTTCTTCTGATATCCTCTTGGAATAATCACCTTTAATTGAGTAGATGATGGAAAAAACAAAGGCATCATTGATGATGTAGTATTCCAAGATATCCTCTGTGAAGTACTCTTTTCTGACCAATTCAGGATAAACCATGAATGGCCAAGCATTCGATTGATCCATGGCCCCAACCTTTATCAATCCTAGGTACACTACCCTTGAAGCTAGTAGATACACAAGATATGATGTAATGTAGAATTGATTATCACTCTCTACTATGATCAATTGTTGGTCCAGGTTTTTGTTGAGGATGGTTGCCTAGTCAAATTGCACCTACCTCTCCTTTATCGTCTCAATGAGAAGGATCATCCATGGCTCTAGTTGGATTGATATTTACAGTTCATACACTTGGCTGATCATAGTAATGGCTTCTTGGATGTCCTCCTTCATGTAGCCTCTCCTCATGTCTATCTTGTCAAGCTTGCTCTTTGGTAGAGGTTGCATGAGGCAATCCCTATTTATAATTTCATGAGATAAATGGATGTCTTTATTATAGAAAGTCATCCCCTTTCCTATTAATAACCCATAGAACTTTTCTACCCCTTTTGGAAAATGGAAGACATCCTCCATATTATCTGATTAGATGTCCAATACCACTTCTCCCATGTTGTTCTTCACCATCCTTTCATCTGGTATATAGTGGTTTTTCTAGTGTGACTATTAGGTCTAAAGAGAGGATGGACACATGGTATTTTTCTACATTCACTAGTGAACAGTATAGTAATGAAGTGTAGACATCAGATCTTCCTATCAGCTATGTACATTTCACCAAGTAATCATTCTAGCTAACATTCCAAATGTTAGTGTCTGTGATATCTGAATGCAGGTTCCCCACCTTGGATGGTGAATGGTAACCCTTGAATTGGTACTTCATCATAGAGGAGTTTACCTTTTCTGACATTCTATAATACAAAGGGACATGAATCAGTAACAAATACATGATATTTAGGAAGATGTACCAATGGAAAAGTATGAATAACCAAGATATCCTAGAAAACCCAAGCCTGGAGACTTCAGAAGCATGATTTTGGAATTTTAGAACTTTGGCCTCAGAAATGATATGGTCCCTCCAAAACCATGAAAAATATTATCATTTAGTCTAAGATTCAGCCTTTCATAGGGTGAAAGGTTTCAGAGACTTCGATGTCTGAAAGTCCAAAATTGTGAAATTTAAACGAAGTTGGTTTCAGGTTGACCTTAGGTTTTTGACACTTTGGAGTGTGGTAGGTTTTGGTGGGCAAAAGTCCAAAATGCCAAAAAGTGGACTTGGTGAAAAAAGTTTCGGGGATGGGTTTTTCAGCACTTTCAAAGTGCAAAAGTACAAAAATTTTAGGGCCAACATGAAAAAGGCCAAAAACAAGGGTGTGAGCTCAAATCGAGTTCAACCACAAACTCAACACTAAGGGGTCCAAGGGGACAACCCTCTAACCTCAAAGCAATGCCAAACAAGACCAAAAAATAAAGTCCTAGCACAAAACCCTAAAATAAACAAAAAGACACAAGACAACAAGAAACAAAGGGGAGACAAAGAAAACCTACCTCAACACAAGAAAAGGAGGGCAAGAAGAATGAAGAAACGAACAAGCTAAAGAAGCTAGAAGATGACTAGAAACAAAATGCACTTGACAAAGCTCTGAAAATCAACATCAAGAAAATGCACAAGTGACCAAAATGGTCAGCCTTTTTCCTTATATAGGATTCTAGTGGGGATGACATTAGCCACCCTCACCTATCAACCTTTCAAACTTTCAGGGGTCTTGGACCTCCAAAAGGAAAAAACACCAAAAGGTTGATTGCCAACTCAGAAACTAGACTTTTGATGTTTCTAGCCTCTAAAAGTATGAAAACCCAAAAATGCAAAAAAGGGGGGGGGGGGGGGGGTTAATAAATTGATAGGCATGACTCTTTTAGACTTTTGGCCTTTCACACCTAGGGAACACTAAAAGTGCGAAAGGCCAAAACTTGACAAATAAACTTAGAAATAGCCCCCAATAAGGGTCTAACTAACAGACATAACTCAAAGACAAGCTAAAAGAAGGGGGGACCATTGGCCAAGTGGCATAAAAAGGGGATTGTGGTTGTGGAACCACAACAAATAGCCCTGATAAAAAGAAAGGGAAAAAACCCAGATATCCCCTAGTTATCCCACTATCAAAAGATCCTATCTTGTGATGAGCTGGACACAAAAAACCTTTAGTGATAGTAATTCTCCCATCATCATATCAAGATCAAAAAAATCTTTGCATTCACATCTATTGTGTGTGTGTGTATGTGTTCATGTTCCCACAATTCTTCATCAAAGGTTTCTCAAATTCTTAACTCATTAGATTCAAATCTCTACCCATAGGCTTACATTCAGCCAAATGTAATTTTAACCTTGTTCTACTGCTCACTAGGCATTTTATAGCCCTGGTAGAGGTTTCTAAAGTCACCCTTCTCTTCCTCTGGGTGAGCTTGTTTGAATTTTTAAACTTCTTTGGAGGGTTCTTAGTCTCAACATTTATCATATAGAAAGTGATTCTCTTAAGTTATTGTATTCAGGATACTTCATTTCTTCTCTTATTAAATCTTAAGTGTTCTTACTGAATTGAGGTAGTGTCTAGGCTATGCTAACTCTTCATTTTCATTTTTGAGTATTTTTTAAGCTTGGGAATGATTAGACTATGCTACCCAACATTTGAACTTTTCTCTTTTCTTGTTGACTTTGTCTTTATGGGTTCCTCCTTTTTTGCTTTCTTACTCTTTTCTTTTAGTTCATATTTTAGATGGAAAAGGGTTTTGACTTTTGACTTCCTCTATGACTATGGGCATTACTTGGTTTTGACTAGAATCCTATCTAAGAAACCTATAATTAGGAATCTTTTAAGAAATGTGTTAGTGTCAAGGATGATTAGCTCTAACAATCTGCTTGATAATTTTGAGAAAACACCTCACTTTCAACTATTGTATCTGGCTCCTTGAAAGACATAATCTAATCAAAGTGTTTGACAAAGAAAGACCTTCATCCTTTTTCCTAGACTACCTGGTGTAGAGAACTTATTTAAAAGAAAATCTACCCCCTGATGGACATGAATTGATTGAACCAAAGAAAAGGACACAAGATAAGACACTAAACTAGGAGAATGTACAAGAATATATTAGAGTCCTTCAAGTCGTGAAGTAATGTTTGAGATACTGGTAGTTGAAAAGCAATGGGACTAGTTCCTCATTGAGAGAACTAATTCAAAAAGTGTTCTCTCCTAAGATCTCTATTATTTGGAAAGGGCCTATCTACAAACATTGGAATTTAGTGTGGCTACCTGGTTTTTCTTGATGTTTGGCCATATGTTCTAAGGCCATTGTTCTCTTTTCTTCTAGATCCAAAAGTTTCATGAGGCAAATGTTCACCCTATCCTCACCTTCGACGTATTGATCCATAAATCTCAAGATTGGTATTTTCATGTTTATAGGAAAAACATGTTGCGGAACATAGATTAACTGGTAAGGGGAAGTCCCCAAATCATTTTTAATTCTCACTCAGTTAATCCACAAAGCATACTTCAACTGTGTATGCCACTCTCAAGGATTATCATCCAAGAGGCATTTGATTATTATTGTCAAGTTTTTGTTTGTCACTTCAGCAACCCCATTCCCTTGCAGATAGTAGTTAGAACAGAACTTGAGGATTACCTAATTTTCAAAGGCCCATTAGATAAGAGACATAGATGAGAAATAGGGTGCATTGTCACATACCAAAAAGAATGGCATACCAAACTGTGTGATACTGAACTCCTCCAAGAACTTGGTTACTACTTTTTTGAGGCAATTTATCAGAACTTGTGCCTCTATCCATTGTGTGTAGTAGTCTGTTGTGGTCAAGATGTACATGTGTCCTATCGAGAAAAGAGGGTTAATAATTCCTACAAAATCTAGCCCCCATTGGTCAAATGGACATACCTCATAAACTAGTTGTAGGGGCATTGCAAGATGTCTCTCGCGAGTGGCACTAACTTGGAAATCATGGCATGAACGTACATGCTCATATGTATCTTTGAACAAGGTAGGAAAATAATAACTAGACCTCAATATCTAATGTGTCATGGCCTCAGCTGACTTGTAGCCAATGCCATACTTGTCATTAAACTCTGTGAGAACTTTCTCAGCTTTTGTCCTATCCAAACATTGTAGGTAAAGACCATCATAATTACGCTTCTAGAGCTTTCCATTTTTTAGCATATAGGAACCATTCATATTCTTTAGGACTCTACTTTGGGATCCATTCAATCCCTTAGGGTAGTGGTTTTAGAGCAAGTAGTAAACTATATCTTGATACCATACATCAGTTAATATCCCTTCATTGGTTTAGACTTGGCATACTAAACACTGCTCAGTCTCAGCAATCATTTTGGTGATGCCTTGGCCTCTTACTAGCTTCATCAGCTAGATCTCGATATCAAATTCTTGTAATATGGCCATCCATTTCCCCTTCATTTTCCCAACTAATTTTTCATTAACAAGGACATGAAAGTAGGATCAGGAACAATATCCACAGCCTTGCTCCTGAGGATGTAATGTCTCAACTTCTTGACAGCTTTAACCAGTGCAAAAGACTGCTTGTCAAGATTGGGGTACTTGAGTTCATCATTTTTTAGTGGGAAACTCATGAAGGCTATTGGTCTTTCATCTTCTCCCTCTTTCTTTTGGGTGATAATTCTTACGCATGAGTGCTCTGATGCAAAAGAGTAGACCTTAAATGGTAAAGTGTAATCAAGATAGACTAAAACCTAGGTGATACCAACGGATGTCTTAATTTCTTCAAATGCTTCTTTAGCAGGAGTATTCCATTCTATCTTTGAGTCCTTTTCCAACATGGCATTCAAAGGATGCACTATCTCAACGAATCCACTAATCAACTTCCTAACAAAGTTGATCTTTCTAAAGAAATATTTCAGCACTTTTTGACTATTTGGGGGAACCAATTTAAGAATAACCTCGATCCTTTTAGGATTTATTGAAATACCCATCTCAGAGATGATATGTCCCAATAGCTTGCCCTGGGTTACCTTGAAAATGCACTTTTTGGGATTTAGAAAAATTCTATAACTCTTGCAACTTTACAACACTCTACACAAATCCTCAATATGATCTACTTGATTCTTGGAGAATATCATTAGGTCATCCATATATATGAAAATGTACTTTTTGATGATGGCCTTAAATACTTCATCCACGGCTCACTATAAAATTTCCTTAGCATTAATCAAACTGAAAGGCATGCGATGGTAGGAAAATTGATGAAGGGAGCTTCCCTTAATACTAAAAACACATAACAAAAATAGAGAAACAACAACAATATGCAAGAATAGAAAATGAGCTTCTTATTATCTCCACATATATGGAATTACAAACTTTCAAAATTACAATATGCAAAGCCACATGGGCATTCCCTCACAATATCCTATAGGACAAAGCCTCAAATCAATACCCAAATCTACTACCCAGAACTATCCGAAACTACCTAACACAACAATACAGCCTTCCTGATATAGGCAATTTTCCACCACCTAGGAAGGTTCTAGAATTTTAGCCAATAAGGCTGACCAAACTTAGAATTATTTTATTTTACAATTTATTACATCAAAGTCAGCTCAAAATATCTTTTGAAACCCAAACAAAATTTTTGAAGGAAAATCATTTTCTGCTATTTCAGGTGACCCAACTTCTAGAGACCATAAGTCATCGCCAGTTGACCCGATTGACTATTATGACCCCATTCTGGAAAGGGCATGAAGCACTCTACAACAATTAAATCAACCAAGCTCCATTTAGCCCAATTTTTGACCTCATCTAGGGACTCTAAAGCCTTCAAAGTAGAGTTCAAAGTTTCTATACCCTATTTCCAAAACCAAATTTTTTTAATATCTTCAAAACTAGACTTGATCTAGCAATGAAACTTTACTGGCAAGCTGATATGAACAAAATGAGCCTCCAGGGAAGAAATCAAAACATTCCAAGATCAGATGACCAACTTACTAAAAATAGAAAGTTTTCATAAATAGCAGCTCTACACAAGATAGCCCTTATTGAAAAACAAAACTAGAAATATTTTTGGGTGATGCAAGATTGCTCTTACACCCAAGATGCTCCTACATCAGACACTCGGGGTAATTTGAGAAGTGACCCTATCATGACTCAGGTGTGTAGAGGAAAACCAAGATGGTTAATCTCCTCCCTTGTCAGCCATGATGAATCTTCAACAGGTCATCCTTTCCACATGACCAAATATTCTTCATATGTCTTGTTCCTTGTGCTTCTACCAACACGACTATCCAGTATATCCTCAATTTCTTTGGTATCTGAACTGGTTGTTGAAATACTCCATTATGTTGTTGTAACCTCATCTTCAACACCTCCTTCATGATACTTTGTTAGATCTGAAACATTAAATATTTGTGAAACATTTAGCTCAGTAGGCAACTTGGCCTCATATGCATTTCTTGAATCATGCTTCTTCAGTATCTTACATGGCCCAAATTCTTCATTTTCAGCTTGTTATATGTACCAACTGGAAATCACTCCTTCCAAAAATGAACCATGACTTCATCTCCAACCTGAAATTCCTTATGCCTCCTTTTCTCATCTTCCTTAGTATGCTTCCTCGCTTCCTCATGGATGTTCTTCAAATGTTCTACAAAATCCTTAGCTTCAGCACTACTTATTTCTCCTTTATCTATCTTCCTCAACTCAGATGCATTTCTAGGACTACTTCCATATACAATCTATGGATTATGTGATGAACTAAACCTCAAATATATCTTCAACTCTTCACTTTCTTCCAATGTCATTCTGTGTGCTACCTTATTTGGCAAACTAGCTCCTAGAACCAAGTCCATTTGACGACTGATCTTTCTTACTGGTGGTAATCTATTAGGCACATTATCAGATACAATATCCTGAAACTCATTCAATAATTCTGAAACTTCTACAGGTACATCTTCTACTTCCTCTTTCCCAACCTTTGGAATTAAGGTAAAACACATATGCTCATGCTACAAACCATCTAAGAAATTTCCTCTATCAACAAAAGTTATTCTTGCATTACCACATACCTTTTCTTCTATTTCCTTCAATGGTTTTAGCTTATGTCCCACTTCATCCTTTGTCAGGGAATAGGTATTCACATGACCATCATGTACAACACATCCATCAAACTACCACGGTCTACACAACAACATATGACATGCATCCATAGATATGATATCACATACTACCTCATCATGGTACCCACCAATCTTGAACTTTACTAGGCATTGTTCACTGACCATGACCTTGTGGTCATCCTGCACCTAGGAAATCCAATATGGATGTGGATGTTTCTACCTCTTGAGCTTCAACTTTGTCACCATCTCTTCTGACACCAAATTATCAGTACTTCCACTATCAATAATCACGTCACAACACTTACCCTCACACTTGCACCTGGTGTGAAACAGGCTCTTCCTTTGCTCAAGTTCATTCCCACCACTCAGCGGGACTCTTTTGTTGATCAACATTTCTCCTCTTTTAGCCTCTTCATAACTTGATGATCTGGCATCCTCATCTACATGTGCAACTCTAGCCTATCCTTCATTCCTCCTATCCATCCTTCCTTGGTGTTGAGGATATTCAAATGCCCTATGAACTTCTTCTCCATAGTAAAAACATGTTCCACGAAAGCCTCCTCTTCTTGAACCTTGTCCTCTTCCTCTTCCTCTCTGATCTCTACTATTCTAATCTTAGGAATGATTTAAATTATCTCCTCTCTAATTCTGACTATTACTGGCCTCATCCTCCTTTTTCAAATCTTCATTTTGATCTCCATATGACCATCCACTAGATCTTCCATCATGACCTCTTCCGCTTTGTCTGCTCTCAAACTTCTTGTTGAGTTTTTCCTCTACTTTTAGGGAAAACTAGTATGCCTCTTCAATACTGTTCATTCAAACTAGATTCAGCTCCTCCTGAATGCTCAGCCTCAACCCATTAAGGTAATGGGTAACTTTCTCCTTATCAGCTTCTGCATGTCCTGTTCTAATGAGGATTTGATAGAACTCCTCTATATACTCCTAAAAAGATCTTCCTGCTTGCTTCAAACTTTGCATTTTCTTCAGTAGGTCAACCTCATAATCAATAGGGATGAACTGTCACTTCAATTTATCCACCATCTGATCCCATCTTGTGATTTTATCCTTTCATCTTTGATTTCACTCAAATTGAATCTCTTTCCACCAGATTTTCACATGACACTTCAGTCTAGCCTTCATGAATTTGACCCTATCATGATCCTCGATATCTTCATACTCAAAATATTCTTCACATTCATTGATCCAATCAATAAATTCCTTTGGGTTAAGATTTCTAGAAAATGTCAGAACCTCAATCTTAGGTCTTTTCCTGATCTTTGAGATGGCTCAGAAAAGTCTTTCTTCCTCCTGGTTCACAACTTTGACTTCTCTTTCTTGATCTTCTTCTTGGGTGTCATCCTTTCTTTCATCTCTAACATTATGATTCATTCCTCTTTGAATCTCTTCTTGCAATGCTCGCACTTGTCTTTGGAGTGCTCTAACCTCAGGTGTTACAACACCATCTCTTCTGCCATGTTCCCTTCATGGAGGCATTTTTGCACTTCTTGTTGAAACCCTAACCATGGTCCTGGTGAAAACCACCTCACATTCAGTGATCTATTTAAGCAAAAACCCTAACCATGGTCATGGTGCAAACTACCTCACAATTGGTGATCTTTTTACACATAAACCCTAACACACAGTCCTGGTGCAAACTGTCTCACAATTGGCGATCCATTTACACACTTAGGAACTCCTGCTCTGATACCACTTGATGAAGGGTGCTCCCCTTAATACCACAAACACATAACAAAAATAGAGAAACAACAACAATATGCAATAACAGAAAATGGGCTTCTTATTATCTCCACAAATATGGAATTATAAACTTTCAAAATTACAATATGCAAAGCCACATAGGCATTCCCTTACAATATTCTGTAGGACAAAGCCTCAAATCAATACCCAAATTTACTACCCAGAACTGTCCCAAACTACCTAAGACAACACTACAGCCTTCCTTATATAGGCAACTTTCCACCACCTGGGAAGGGTCCAAAATTTTAGCCAATAAGGCTGACCAAACTTAGAATTATTTTATTTTACAATTTATTACATCAAAGTCAGCTCAAAATATCTTTTGAAACCCAAATAGAAATTTTGAAGGAAAATCATTTTCTACTATTTCAGGTGACCCAACTTCCGGAGACTATAAGTCATCATCAGTTGACCCGATTGACTATTATGACCACATTTCGGGAAGGGCATGAAGTGCTCTACAACATCTTAATCAAGCAAGCTTCATTAAATTAAAGTTTTGACCTCATCCAAGGCCTCTAAATCATTCAAAACTGAGTTTGAGGTTTCTATACCCTATTTCCAAAACCAAAATTTTTGAATATCTTCAAAACTAGACTTGATCTGGCAATAGAACTTTACTGGCAGGATAATATGACCAAAATGAACCTTTGGGGAAGAAATCAAAACATTCTAAGATCAGATGACCAACTTACTAAAAATAGAAAGTTTCCATAAATAGCAGCTCTACACAAGATAGCCCTTATTGAAAATAGAACCAAAAATATTTTTGGGTGATGCAAGATTGCTCTGACACCTAGGATGCTCTTACATTAGACACCTAGGGTAATTTGAGAAGTGACCCTATCACAACTTAGGTGTGCAGAGGAAAACCAAGATGGTTAACCTCCTCCCTTGTCAACCATGATGAATCTTCAACAGGTCATCCTTTCCACTTGACCAAATATTCTTCATATATCCTGTTCCTTGTGCTTCTGCCAACACAACTATCTAGTATATCCTCAATCTCTTTGGTATCTAAACTGGTTGCTGAAATACTCCATTGTGCTACTATAACCTCATCCTCAACACCTCCTTCATGATACTTTGTTAGATTTGAAACATTAAATACTGGTGAAATATTCAGCTCAGTAGGCAACTCAACCTCATATGCATTTCCTGAAGCATGCTTCTTCAGTATCTTACATGGCCCAAACTTCTTCATTTTTAGCTTGTTATATGTACCAACTAGAAATCACTCCTTACATAAATGAACCATGACTTCCTCTCCAACCTGAAATTCCTTATGCCTCCTTTTTTCATCTTCCTTAGTATGCTTCCTCACTTCCTCATGGATGTTCTTCAAATGTTCTAAAAAATCCTCAGCTTCAGCACTACTTATTTCTCCTTTATCTATCTTCCTCAACTCAGATGCATTTCTAGGACTACTTCCATATATAATCTATGGATGATGTGATGAACTAAACCTCAAATATATCTTCAACTCTTCACTTTCTGCCAGTGTCATTCTATGTGCTACCTTATTTGGAAAACTGGCTTCTAAAATCAAGTCCATCTGATCACTGATCTTTCTTACTAGTGGTAATCTATTAGGCATATTATCAGATACAATATCCTCAAACTCATTCAATAATTCTACAACTTCTATAGGTACATCTTCTACTTCCTCTTTCCTAGCATTTAGAATTAAGGTAAAACACATATGCTCATGTTGCATACCATCTAAAAAATTTCCTCTATCAACAAAAGTTATTCTTGCATTACCGCATACCTTTTCTTCTATTTCCTTCAATGGTTTTAGCTTATGTCCAACTCCATCCTTTGTCAGGGAATATGTATTCACACGACCATCGTGTATAGCACATCTATCAAACTACCATGGTCTACCCAACAACATATGACATGCATCCATAGATATGATATCACATAGTACCTCATCATGGTACCCACCAATTTGAACTTTACTAGGCATTGTTCATTGACCATGACCTTGTGGTCATCCTGCACCCAGGCAACCCGATATGGATGTGGATGTTTCTACCTCTTGAGCTTCAACTTTGTCACCATCTCTTTTGACACCAGATTATTAGTACTACCACTATCAATAATCACATCACAACACTTACCCTCACACTTGCACCTGGTGCGAAACAGGCTCTTCCTTTGCTCAGGTTCCTTCTCACCACTCAGCAGGACTCTTCTATTGATCATCATTTCTCCTCTTTCAGCCTCTTCAGAATTCGATGATCTAGCATCCTCATCTACATGTGCAACTCTAGCCTAGCCTTCATTCCTCCTATCCATCCTTCCTTGGCATTGAGGACATTCAAATTCCCTACGACCTTCTTTTGCATAGTGAAAACATGTTCCACAGAAGCCTCCTCTTCCTAAACATTGTCCTCTTCCTCTTCCTCTCTGATCTCTACTATTCTGATCTTGGAAATGATTGAAATTATCTCCTCTTTGATTCTAATTCTTACTAGCCTCATCCTACTTTTTTGGATCTTCATTTCGATCTCCATATGACCATCCACTAGATCTTCCATCATGACCTCTTCCACTTTGTCTGCTCTCAAACTTCTTGTTGAGCTTTTCCTCTACTTTTAGGGAAAACTGGTATGCCTCTTCGATATTGTTCATTCAAACCAGATTGAGCTCTTCATGAATGCTCAGCCTCAACCCGTTAAGGTAATGGGAAACTTTCTCCTTATCAGCTTCTGCATGTCCTATTCTAATGAGGATTTGATAGAACTCCTCTATATAATCCTGAAAAGATCTTCCTGCTTGCTTCAAACTTTGCATTTTCTTCAGCAGGTTAAGCTCATAATCAACAAGGATGAACTGTCACTTCAATTTATCCACCATCTGATCCCATCTTGTGATTTTATCCTTTCCTCTTCAATTTCACTCCAATTGAATCTCTTGCCACCAGATCTTTGCATGACCCTTCAGTCTGGCCTTCATGAATTTGACACTATCAGGATCCTCAATATCTTCATATTCAAAATATTGTTCACATTCATTGATCCAATCAATCAATTCCTCTGGGTTAAAATTTATAGAAAATGTCAGAACCTCAATCTTAGGTCTTTTCCTGATCTTCGAGATGGCTCAGAAAAGTCTTTCTTCATCCTGGTTCACAACTTCGACTTCTCTTTCTTAATCTTCTTCTTCAGCTTCATGCTTGCTTTTGTCTCTGACATTAAGATTCATTTCTCTGTGAATCACTTCTTACAATGTTCGCACTTATCTCTGAAGTGCTCTAACCTCAAGTGTTACAACACCAGCTCTTCTACCACGTTCCCTTCATGGAGCCATTTTTGTACTTCTCACTTAAACCCTAACCATGGTCCTAGTGTGAACTGCCTCACATTTAGTGATCTATTTACATAGAAACCCTAACCATGGTCTTGGTGCAAATTGCCTCACAATCGGTGATCTATTTACATAGAAACCCTAACCCATGATCCTGGTGCAAACTACCTCACAATCGATGATCAATTTACACACTCAAGAACTCCTGCTCTGATACCACTTGATGAAGGGTGCTCCCCTTAATACCACAAACACATAATAGAAATAGAGAAACAACAACAATATGCAATAACAGAAAATGGGCTTCTTATTATCTCCACAAATATGGAATTACAAACTTTCAAAATTACAATATGCAAAGCCACATGGGCATTCCCTTACAATATCCTATAGGAAAAAGCCTCGAATCAATACCCAAATCTACTACCCAAAACTATCCGGAACTACCTAAGACAATACTACAACCTTCCTTATATAGGCAATTTTCCACTGCCTGGGAAGGTTCCAAAATCTTAGCCAATAAGGCCGACCAAACTTAGAATTATTTTATTTTACAATTTATTACATCAAAGTCTACTCAAAATATCTTTTGAAACCTAAACAAAATTTTTGAAGGAAAATCATTTTCTGCTATTTCAGGTGACCCAACTTCTGGAGACCATAAGTCATCACCAGTTGACCTGATTGACTATTATAGCCCCATTCTAAAAAGGGCATGAAGCACTCTACTATACCTGAATCAAGCAAGCTTCATTCAGCCAAAGTTTTGACCTCATTTGGACCCTCTAAAGCCTTCAAAACTAAGTTTGAAGTTTCTGTAACCTATTTCCAAAACTAAAAATTTTCAATATCTTCAAAACTAGACTTGATCTAGCAATGAAACTTTACTAGTAGGCTAATATGACCAAAATGAAACTCCAGGGAAGAAATTAGAACATTCCAAGATCGGATGCCCAACTTACTAAAAATAGCAAGTTACCATAAATAAAAGCTCTGCACAAGATAGCCCTTATTGAAAACAAAACCAAAAATATTTTTGGGTGATGCAAGATTGCTCTTACACCCAGGATGCTCCTACATCACAAATGTTCCCCACTTAGTAGTGAATGCCATCTTCAAATGGTCCTCCTCTTTCACCATCACCTGACTGTATCTAGAATAACCATCGAGAAAAGACATCATTTGTGATCCATTTAGAATTTGTAACACCTCGTCAAGAGAGGGAAATGGGTAGCTATCCTTTTGAGAAGATCCATTGAAATTCTATAAATCTACATAGAGTCAGACTTATCCACTCTTCTTTATCATAGGAATGAGATTCACAACCCATGTTGAATGTCATATAGGAAAAATTATCTTGGCATCGAGTAACTTCTGCACTTCTTTCTGGATAACTGGCTCGATCATAAGGTTGATGGGCCTCTACCTTTGATGGAAAGGTTGGCATCTAGGTTCAATGGTATGTTGTTTACAATGATGGTGGGGTCATAGGTTTTTAGATCCTCATATCTCCATGCTATAATATCTTTGTATTTGGTGAGTAATTCTACAATTCACCTCTTTTCCTCATCTATAGCAATTTTACCAATGTGAATCTCCTTGGGTTCAAGTTGTGTGCCTAGATTGTAGATTTCATAATCATCACCTCCCACCATTGGTGCCTTCCTTTTCTTGTGAGCATAGTCATCTTTGTAAAAAATCCTTTCTAAAGATACCATTCCTTTCGAGATGGAGTTGGTTTTTAGGTTTAGGATTCCCAAATCATCTGACTCTTTAATCTCATCAGCCTCTTCATCTATGTTTTGTTTTTCAAAAACCCTAGTACTCATGATGAATTCAAGTATCTTTTGGTCATCTTGGAATACCTGGAAGTTCATGACATTATCTGGTATAGCTGGCACTGCCACTAGCTCAATGGAGAACTTCTTCAGCTTTGATTTCTCTAACGGATGTAGGGAACTTGCTGACACTACCAAGGCATCAGTGGCAATATTTTTTCTTCTTGGGACACTCTTGATATTAAATGCTTCAAAATATTCAATCAAATCCCATACACAATTCTGATATAAGGTTAGTTTCTTATTAGTGCATGAATTTTGGCTACAAATCTGCCAGACCACTAGCTGGGAGTCTCCTTCTACGATCAAGACTTTTATCTTCTTTTCATGTGCCAAGAGGAGACCTCATACTAATGCCTCATATTCAGTGATGTTGGTATAGTAAAACTATAGCCTATAAGAAACATAGTATGAACCACCCCTAGGGTTGGTTAACTTGATTCCTGCCCCTACCTCTTGCTTACATTTGGAGCAATCAAATCTGAGTCTCCATACAGGATGACTCTTGTGAAAATGAGGCTTTGTTTGCGGTTTCGACATGGTCCTAGGTAGGTGTATGTCAATCTAGGGTTTAGCGCGGCCCCTTTGGCAAGTTTAGGTATGTGGGACATTTTTTTCATCACTCGAGCTATAACATTTTGACAATCATGGCATTTGAACTCTAAGTGACTCACTTGGTGTAAATGACAATACCCTGGCAACATTAGTATATTTGGATCAACATCCTACCCAAGATGTTTCATATTTTGCATCATATTACTTATTAACTCTATGAGGATTTCATCAAGGACTTGAGCATGTATTAACCCTTATACAGGGCTATCATTGGCATTTTCTTCTTCCTGGATATGGAATGTTAGGATTCTATTGAACCGATATATTCCTAGATCAGCTTGTGAGAACAAGACTTCATTTGGGGCATTGTATTCAGTTATCATTTGTTTGAGCCTCAGTTGAGCATCAATTTTTATTTGGTTGTTCAATCCTTTCCAACGCAACCAAATTTGGGTAAAATTTTTGGAGAACTAGCCTCTCAAGGACCTAGTCCATTCCCTACTAAGAAGCATGCTATATGTTTCTAGGATATCTACTATGTGTATATATATGCACTCCTAGATCTTGGGGTTTGTGGTCAGTTGTATACATGCATCTTTTAGGAGTCTAATGACCTTGAGTTCTATCTTGTCAAGTTGAATCATGGATTATAATTTCTTCAGTTGTTATTCTAAAAAGCATGTACCTAAGAATATTCAGGTTGACTCTTCTAATTAAATGAAACAAAAAACTCTTCTTCAGTTGAGTCACCCTTAGGACATCCTTCAGTAATTGGTTCAAAGGAATCAAAGACCATGGCATTGAAATGAGTTTGGGAGTTGTCATAATTTTGACCTTGTTGATTGTCAAGCTCTCCCCTATATTCATTGTTTGATTGATGTGTATTGGGAGCTTAGGTGAAGTTATCATCGGATGAACTAAAGGTGTTGGTATTATCAGCGGGTATACTACCCTTGTTAGGACATGTGTTCCATGTCATATTAGTCTTCTTCTGCCCAAATTGTTTATCTTGCATGGTATTCCCATAACTTCCATTTTTTTTGTTTTTATAATTGCCATAATTATGATTCTAGTTTTGGGGATAGGTGTTCGGGGCAGCAGCTGAGCATTGGTAATTCCTTTGGTTTTGAGATGGATTCAGCTTCATCTTGATGATCTCACTTGTCAAATGGGACAAATTCTTCTTAATAGCATCCAACTTGTTCACTAAGGAATTATCAGGTTCATTTGACACAACATCCATTTGCTCACAGAGGGCTGCCTTATGTGCATCATATCCTTGATATGTGATGGAAAGTAGTAGGGCAACGGTGTATGAAGTTGGTACTAGATTGAGCTTTGGAGTGTGATGCATCAGGGATTGATTATGTGTTGTAAATGGACCAATCATGGAAACTTTTCCTAATATGGGTGAAACACCCTAGTTTCCACCTACTTGTGGATCCATCTATTGTGTGAAAGTGAAGGCTTCATTGTAGAGCTTTTCCAAAGTATCTATATCACCTAGAGGTAACCTTTTCAGGAATATAGAGGTTAAAGGATCCAAGGCTTATAGGTATACTTGTACAATAGCCCCAATAGTTACAGTGTATGGAGCCTCTAATCTCTGGTACATCTTTTGGAAATGGTGATTAAACATTGCAATTGGTTTGTTATGGTTTTTCCTCACCAAGATGAATTGATGGTGGAGATTGGAAGGATCTACATATAGCTTGAACTAATTGAGGAATTTTGTTTCAAATTCACCCCATCCTGGCAAGTTCAAGTACCAATTGTATGAAAATTATCCCAATGTGTAAGGGAAAAGACAACACATGACATCTTGATGTGCAATCTCTTTGCAATTGCATAATTCTTTGAAGGCCCAGATGTGTTCTTCTATTTTCCTTGATTCACCATAGATGAAGCATGGAAAAAAATTTTTGGGATTTTTGGGCAGCTCATGGAGCTTTCCTTGTAGAGCCAATGGGAAACTTTGTGCATTTGTAAAAAAATCCATTAGAGGTGGTAGTGGAGCATTAGCAAGTGGGGAAGTGATATGTAGAAATAGGGGAAGATTATGTGGTTTTGACTGATGAGAAAAATCTTCCCTTTGTTTCAATTTACTACTGCGAGGTCTATGAATTTCTCTTAGCTCTAGGAATTCCCCTTTATTTGGTGATTATATGAGGACTCATTCAAACCTTTCAGGAGAGAATGATCCAATATTCCAGGGTTTCCCTCTCGAGGGACCTCCTTCTAGCACCACTTATGTTGAGCATCATTTTTACGTGAGATAACGGATATGAATTTGTCTATGAAAATTCCCCTCTTTGAAGAATGATGTAAATCAATCTCAAGGTTCCTTCTGGGTTAGGTCTCTACCACTTAGATAGCTCAATTGAAGATAAATGTGATTCTATTCATGAGGAGGCCTTTGCCAATTTGATCTTCGAGGGAATGCAAAAAAAATCTTAAAACACACAATATTTCTTTCTTTTTCTATTTTTTGAATCTTCAAATTAAAATGATGTAAATTAGATCAAATATATTATGACTTATTTTGTAAACAAATGATCAAAGTAATAAGAATAAGGTAACAAGAATTCAAAAGGAAATTTATGTAGGGGCATTCTAGGGTACTCAATGAATCTGCATGGAGGTGTGTTGTTTTGGGTCTATGTTACTTGGTTGTAGCTTTGACAGATGATCTTGATCATTGAAGGAAGCTCAGTCACTATAGGGAACTTAGTAAACTCTAGTGCTTGACATAAATTGTACTCGGTGATTCTTATGGTGCTCAGTCAACATGCTTTCTCAGTGATGCCTAGCTAGCTTGGTTGTTTCTCTAGTTCTCGGTAGTTCTGGTTTATCGACTAGAGTTCTTGGTAGTTTGGTTGGCCGACTTGGTGCATTTGTTGTTGGTAGCATTTTTTGTATTCTCCTATGTAGATCTAGAGGCCGACATGGAGAATTAAATTTTTGTAAGGCTATTTGAGAGCCGATTGTTGTTCCATTTAATATTTGTTTGTAGTAGAACCCGACTTGGCTTAGGAGTTAGTTATTTCTTCCAGCCGACTTGTGGTTGAAGATTAGTATTTAAGGAGTATTTGGGGTAGTTTTTTAGGAGGATGGGAGTCAGTGGAAGTCAGTGATTAGACTTGGATCCTATGAGATCTTGAAGATTAGATTGATTTCTGATAGCTTGTAATAGTAGAGCTAGTGGTTGTTTTCTTGGAGACAAGGAGATTTCTTGGAGGCTTGCGAGCTCAAGTTGAGATCTTCCTTAGGGTTTCCATCAGTTCTTGATTTGTTTCAGAGCTAGACTAGCTGGAGTTGGATTGGATCTTTGTTGATCTTGCAGAACTGTTTCTTGATTGTAATTGGCCCTAACCCAGAAGGCCTTATAGTCAGGAAAGTTAATGAAAATTCAATTGAAACAATTGTTGTGTTGTGTTATTTTTCATTGTGGTGTTTGGCTTCTTGTGGGGATTGTCCTTAATTTGATCCTCCTTGTCTATCCTATGTTAGGTGGTATCAGATCTTGAAGATCTTGAGTGTGTAAACCAGTTGAGGTTGTTCTACACCAGGACCTTGTTGGTGACTTATTTCTTAGGGTTTTCAAAAATCTTGAAGTATGCCTCTGAGAAGATTGGACCCTAGAGAAATTGCAGATCTCTATGATGCTATGGAATCAAAGATTACAGAGAAAGTGAAATCTGATTTTAGATCTGAGATGGAGTTGATGAAGAATGACATGATCGCTAAGTTCATGAGGGCTATGACTGGTGTACCTCAGAATGTTGGTACTAAGGATGGTTATGAGGAAGCTATTGAAGACTTTGAATCTTCTAGATCTAGTGGTGATGACTGAAGAGACAGATCTGGTGAAGATAGAACTAGTCGATTGCATAGATTTGGAGCTCGGCTAAGTACTAGTTATCGAATAGAAGTTTCTACTTTCTTCGGTACTTTGAAACTTGAGAATCTGATTGATTAGTTTGGTGAATTAGAAGACTTCTTTGAGCTTGAAGAAATTGAAGATCCTCTTTGAGTGAGATTGGCATAGACTAAGTGGAAAGGACATGCTACCTTTGGTGGAAATAATTAAAAAGATATCGAGAAGATGAAGGTGAAATGAAGATCAATCAATGGAGGTTGATGGTGACTAAATTGAAAGATAAGTTCAAACCTACTAACTATGAGCTTTACTTGTTTAAGAAGTTGTAGAATCTGAAGTAAAAATATTTGACTATTGAAGATTATACCGAGGAGTTCTACAAAATTACTATTTGGTCTCGACATAGATAACTTGGTAAGGAAAAGGTAGCTTGGTATATTAATGGTCTGAGATTCAATAATTAGGATGAGCTAGGTATGTTGAAGATTGATTATGTTGAGGATGCTTATTGGTATGCTATGAAGGCAGAAGATAAGTTAAAAAAGGAGACAACATAGTGTTAGAAAGTAAAGTCCACCAAGATAACTAGGAGAGGGGGTGAATTAGTTATCAGATAAATATAACTTTTATCAACTTTAATAGATTTTAACCATGTAAGCAATGTAATCAACAACCATAGAAAGATATACATGCATAATAACACAATGATACGAGATATGTTGACTAGGGAACCTCTTGATCAAAGAGTAAACCCTGATGGGAATGATGCCCA
This sequence comes from Chamaecyparis obtusa, assembly GCA_027943335.1. Lineage (NCBI taxonomy): Eukaryota > Viridiplantae > Streptophyta > Pinopsida > Cupressales > Cupressaceae > Chamaecyparis > Chamaecyparis obtusa. Next base: position 81,416 of record BSBK01000935.1, on the reverse strand, counting down.
CAAAAGATGCACTAATATGAAAGTTCCTTATGAGAGGATGGACTCTGTTAGGAGTCTTATGAAATACATTTAGTACATATGAATTCCTATTAGGAGATTTTGAATCCCTGTTAAAAGATTATAACTCTGTTAGGAGTTATAGAAGATAGAAGGACCCACTACCCAAATAGCTTTAGGGTAAGATCACTGAACTCACTATCCAATAGATCTTTGTATTACTCTACATAATAATACCAAAATATTACTAATCTCAACAATTCAATACTCATTCTCTGACTGTGCCAAACCGCACCAACTGCTTCTTTAGATCTCAATACCAGATCTTAGTACTTTGCATATCCTCCTTCAAAAATTTCTATTTCACAATTTCTTCATACACACTTCCATTATTTACACTACTCGTTAAAACAAGGAATACATTCATTCCTTTATACCACACTCAAGTAATTACAAATGAGTCAGCATACAAATTACAAAATAAAAGTTTCCACAAGTTACATCAAAATTACACAAAACTGTCGGCCTCCAATCAATATAATTCTTCACTTGTGTGACCTCAGATCTTGCACTATCATCCACATCACTATCAACATGTCTTCAAATTCTCTCTAAATATCTATAACCAGATTCTATCCCAATTAGGAGATATCATCTAATTTCCACAAACCGCTACTCAGTAACACTACCTGAATACTGCTTCCCCTAATTTGCTCATAACTTCCATGAATAAATGAATTACTATCTATGCTCTTAACCATGATCTTATAACGCATCATACAATAAGTCCTCAATTGTGCATAGCTTCATATTCAATATCCCAAGTGCGCTTACTCAAACATTATCTGCTTCTCTTCTAATCTTTAGTAGATCAGTGTGTTGACATCAATGATAATCATAGTCATGAATGCAACAACAACTGCTATAGAATGGCTACTAATCCTCCCCCATAAGATATATTCATCATATGGCAACATAGATGAAAAAATATCCAAGTTCCATAAATCCAACACTACAACATTGCTACTCTAAAAATGCTTTCAAGTCTTCTTCATCAATCAAATCTTTCTTCATTTTCCTATTCAGTTCTCTCCAACACATGTTTCAGATGTTTTTTCATGTATACTTCTCCCCATTGACATTAATGATAGATGTTTCATCACTATTTCAACAACAACTTCAATGTCAAAAGACACTATTCAAAAAATACATTCACTAGAATCCTCATGACTCAGCTCAAATACACATACTTCCCCATAGAGGAAGTACCACCATCTAGTCTAGAAGAAAGATAGGGCTCATATACCAATAGATAGATGCAACAATCTGCATCACTTTTCAAAAGTAGGCTAGGGCATAACCCCAAGCATACCTCTCACAAACTCAAATGTATCCTTAGGAAAAGGCTTTGTAAATATGTCTGCAATCTACTCCTTTATGCTTATGTATTCAAGTCTGACTTCTTTCTCTACAACTTTCTCTCTCACTACATGATACTTTATCTCTATATGTTTTGTCATAGAATGTAACACAGGGTTCTTAGACATACTAACTATGCTGGTGTTATCACAATGTATAACAACAGGCTCAACAAATTTTATTCCAATATCCTTCAACATTTCCTTCATCCAAATTAAATTTCTTCTACCACATACTTTGCTTCTACTGTGCTTTGTGAAATACAATTCTTCTTCTTGCTTAGCCAAGAAACTAATCTTCCTCCAAGGAAAAATGCTCCACCACTAGTTCTCTTTTTATCATCAACACTACCTCCCCAATCAGCATCTGTATATGCACATAGGGTAAAATCATCATATTTTTGATACCACAATCCATACTCAATTGTGCCTCTTAAGTACCTTAGAATCCTCTTTACTACTGCATAATGTGATTCTCTAGGTTCAGCTTGAAATCTTGCTATAATTCCTACTGAATGTGTTCTATCATGTCTTCTATGAGTCAAATATTGCAATCCTCCAATCATAGATCTGTACTTCTTTTGTTCCACTACAGGAGTCTCATCTATGCTAGATAACTTATGTCTAGTTACCATAGGTGTTCCAACTAGTTTACAGTTCTCCATTCCAAATCTCTTTAATAAATCATTCAAGTACTTTGTCTAACTTACAAAGATACCATCACTATTCTGTGTTATCTACAATCCTAAAAAATATTTCATTTCACCAATCATACTCATTTCAAATTCAGTCTTCATTTCATCTACAAATTTATCACCAGCTTCATCTTCTCCTCCAAAGATAATATCATCAACAAAAATAACTACAACTATTAAACCATTTTCAATTTCTTTTCTATACAAGTTGTTATCATCTATTCCTTTTGTAAATCCTAATTTCAACAAATACTTATCCAATCTCACATACCAAGTTTTAGTTGCTTGCTTCAGTCCATATAAAGCTTTCTTCAGTTTACATACCATGTATCCTTCTTCAGTTGAAGGAAAACCTTCAGGATGCTCAATATAAACTTCTTCTTCTAATTCTCCATTCAAAAATGCCAACTTCACATCAATCTGATACACTTTGAATTTCTTGTAAGCTGCATAAGCCAAAAACATTCTCACTGCTTCAATTCTTGCTACTAGTGCAAAAATTTCTTCATAGTCAATTCCTTCTTGCTATGAGTATCCTTTACATATCAATCTTGCTTTGTTCCTTACTACTTCTCCTTCTTCATTCATCTTGTTTCTAAATACCCATTTTGTTCCTATAACATTCTTATCTTTAGGTCTAGGGACCAATTCCCATGTCTTGTTCTTTTCAATATGATCCAATTCCTCTTTCATGGCTTTAATCAAATGTTCATCTTCACAATCTTCACTAGTAGTTTTAGGTTCAATATGAGAAATCAAACATAGTTGTTCTTGTACCTTATTTCATCTCAAAACTCCTTTGTTTATGCTTCCAATAATCTACTCAGTAGGATGATTTCTTAATAGATTCTTGTTAGGTGTCATTATCTCAGTACTTATTTTTGTTGTAGGTTCTTCAATGGTTTCTTCACTATGGATTTCATTCAACAAATCACTATCATTTTCATAAAATAATTCAGTAGTCTTTGGATTAGGTCTAGGCTGAGTTCCTTCATCTGATTCATAATCAAGTATTCTTTCCTAAATTCTAAACTTTTGATCAACTTCAACATTTTTGCTCTCAACAATAGTCTTAGTTCTCTTATTGTAACATATATAAGCTTTTCTCTTCAATGAATATCCAAGAAATATACCTTCATCACTTCTAGGATCAAACTTTCCAATGTCATCATCTCTCTTAATATAACATTTGCTTCCAAAAATTCTAAAATACTTAACTGATGGTGCATGTCCAAACCATAGTTCATAGGGTGTCTTGTCTATTTCTACTCTAATTTGTACTTTGTTCATTGTATACACTATTGCACATTCACTGCTTCTCTCCAAAATATCTTTGCTAAGTCATTCTCAAATAACATAGCTCTTGTTGCTTCAGTTACTGATCTATTCCTCCTTTCTGCAATACCATTTTTTTCATGTGTCCTAGGGGTTGAAAACTATCTCTTAATACCATTCACTTCAAAAAAAATGTTAAATTCTTTTGAATAAAATTCTCCCTCTATCTGATCTAAAAAAATTTAATCTTCATTCCAGATTCATTCTCAACTTTGTTCTTAATTATCTTAAACTTATCAAATGCTTCAGATTTTTCTTTAAAAAATAAAATCCACATCATTCTTGTAAAATTATCAACAAGAATCATAAAGTACCTTTCTCCTTAGAATCCTCTAGTCCTTGTAGGACTGCTCAAATCGGTATGAAAAATCTCCAACTTCTCTACTATTGTAAACTTCTTGCTGGGAAATGAGCTTCTCTTCTGTTTAGCCATCACACATTCCTTGTAAAGCATGTTAGTAGGTTTCATAATTTTAGGAAAATCTCTTATTGCAAGTGTAGTACTGACTTTCACAATGTTATCAAAGTTTATATGACAAAATCTTATGTGCCATAACCAACTATCATCAATCTTAGTAATCAAACATGTCATCTCAGTAGGATTCAACTAAAATACATTACCTCTAGTTCTAGATCCAATACCAATCAAATTACCATCTTTGTCTTTTATCACACAAGTTTTCTCAGTAAACCAAACTTGATATCCCTTATCAACTAACTATCCAACACTCAAAATATTATGTTTCAAACCATCCACAAAGTAAACATCATCAGTATTAGTCTTTCCATCAAGAGTAATATATCCTATACCTTTAATCAAACAAGGTGCATTGTTTCCAACTCTAACAACTCCTCCATTATAATTGTTAAACTTTATGAACTTTTTCATGTCTCTAGTCATATGATGTGAACAACCACTATCTATAATCCAATTAGCTTTCTTTTCTACTTGGGAAACTAAAGCCTTTTCTTCCTTAATTTTAGTTTCAGGATTTTCTTCTTTAATTGCTACAAATCCTATATCATCATTATTATCAGTATCACTTTCACTTAAATTTTCCTCCAAACTAGCTTCAAGTTCTTCATCATTTTCATAATAACATTCTTTAGATCTTCTAGGCTTAAAGTTGTTTCTATACTTATTAACTCTCTTAGGACATTTAGATGCAAAATGACCATATTCTTGACAAGTCCAACATTTAAAATTTTTCTTACCGTCTGGTTCTATTTTCACAAGCAAGGCAATACCTTCTTCAATCTTCTCATCTTCTTCATTTCTAGATCTGTTGCTGCTAGCATAATCTCTACTCACACTTATGCTTCTTGACAAAGTTGGATGAACACTAAGAGCACTGAATGTTGTCTCCATTCTAGGTAAGTCTCCTGATAGTCTCAGGTTCATCTCTACCACTTCCAATCTTCCAAGAAGAGTCTCTCTGGTGAAGTTCATAGTACAAGGTATAACTTGTTCAATCATCTATGTTGTCTACTTGAATGCAAGTTTCAATGTCCTCAGAATTTTCCATATCACTTCATTCTCTATCTTTTTTCCTCCACAAGATTTAATACCTACAATAATCTCTGACATTCTACCAATATAGCTTCTAACACATTCATCTTCCATCATTCTTATATCTTCAAATGCACATATCCAATTATGTAATATGAATTTCTTAGCATGTTCATCACCTTCAAAAGTATATTGTAAAGCTAACCAGATTTTGTGAGATGTCTTTAGATATATTACCTAACTATACTCATTCTCTGGAAGGGCTAACAAGAGTGCTTCTCTAGCAAGTATGCTACACATGAATAGATCTCTTTCCTGATTAGTACAATCTTTAATCTTATCCTCATCAATGATAGTCTTCTCATTATTTGTGATTAACCAATAACCTGGTCCTAAACAAAGTAGGTGTTTCTTCATCTTTTCTTTCTAGTTGTCAAAATTTACTCCATCAAACTTATGGCTTTCTTTCCTAAAATTCACCATGGATCTCCTTAAGCTATTAAAATTTTCTTTCAAGGACCTGTCACTCTGATACCAATTGTTAGAAAGTAAAGTCCACCAAGATAATTGAGAGGAGGGGGTGAATCAATTATCAAATAAATAAAACTTTTATCAACCTTAATAGATTTTGACCATGTAAGAAATGTAATAAACCATAGAAAGATATACATGCACAATAATACAATGACACAAGATATGTTGACTAGGGAACCTCTTGATCAAAGAGTAAACCCTGGTGGGAATGATGCCCACAAAAGATGCACTAATATGAAAGTTCCTTGTGAGATGATGGAATCTATTAGGAGGCTTATGAAATACATTCAGTACATATGAATCCCTATTAGGAGATTTTGAATCCCTGTTAAAAGATTCTAACTCTGTTAGGAGTTATAAAAGATAGAAGGACCCACTGCCCAAATAGCTTCAAGATAAGATCATTGAACTCACTATCCAATTGATCTTTGTATTACTCAATAGAATAATACCAAAATTTTACTGATCTAAACAATTCAATACTCCTCTAACGGTGCCAAACCGCACCAACTGCTTCTTCAGATCTCATTACCAGATCTTAGTACTTCACATATCCTCCTTCAACAATTTTTCTTTCATAATTTCTTCATACACAATTACATTCATTACACTACTCATTACAAAAAGAAATACATTCCTTCATTTATACCACACTCAAGTAATTACAAATGATTTGGCATATAGATTACAAAATAAAAGTTTCCACATGTTACATCAAAATTAAACAAAACTATCAGCTTCCAATCAATATAATTATTCACTCGTGTGACCTCATATCTTGTGCTATCATCCATGTCACTATCAACATGTCTTCAACTTCTCTCTAACTGCACATAACCATATTCTATTCTGATTAGGAGATATCATCCAATTTCCACAAACCGCTACTCAGGAACACTGCTTGAATACTGCTTCCACTAATTTTCTTATAATTTCTATGAATAAATGAATTAGTATATGTGCTCTTAACCATGAGCTTATAACACATCATAGAATAAGTCCTCAACTATGCATAGATTCATCTTCAATTTCCCAAGTGTGCTTACTCAAACACTATCTGCTTCTCTGCTAATCTGTAGTAGATCATTGTGTTGACATCAATGACAATCATAATCATGAATGCAACAACAACTACTACAAAATGGCTGCTAATACTCCCCCATAGGATATATTCAGCATTCATTCCTAACACATAGTAATTCCCAAGGGAAGGAAAATAATTATCACTCGGTGAAGCATAAATTGACTGTAGAAGATGAACAGAAACCCATGGAATTGAAGAAGAAGATAGGTAGGGTTATCTTTAAGGGTACTTATTATAATTGTGGTGAAGGACACCATTATTTTGAGTGTACAAAAAAGAATCTTTGTGATCAACGAACTGTTATGGTAAATGAGAACATTTAGAATGAACCTGAATTTGAGAACTTGCTAGTTCGGCGAACATTGCTCGGTACAAAGGTGGAACCTTGTCAGAGGAGTAAATTGTTCAGGACTCGATGCAAGTCTAGAGGTAAACTTTGTGATGTTATTGTTGAAAGTGATAGTATTGATAACATTGTTGCTGAGGACATGGTTCAGGAACTTGGTTTGAAAAGAATGAAGCATCCTTATCCTTATAGGATTGGCTAGTTACAAAATGATCATGCTCTGGAAGTAAGAGAACAATGTTTTGTTGATGTTCAAATTGGCCAGTATAAGGATATCATTTTATGTGATATTTTAGAGATTAATAGTTGTGATATATTGTTCATTAGACCTTGGCAATATGATTCTAGATATATGTATGATTGTGTGAAGAATGTGTTTACTGTTGAGAAGGAAGACATGAATTTTTCCCTGATGCCTTTGTTAGATACACATTCTGTAGGAGAAGTCTGAGTATTGGTAGCTGAGTTGAGTTGGCAAATCTTGAAGATATGGATGATTGGTATGGAGAACAGACCTGTGTGTTATCAAGGAAAAACTTGAAGAGATAGAGGAAACTGAAGTGGAAGAGTATGCAAGCTGAAAAGTTGGAGGAATTCTATGTGAAGAACCAGTTCAAGGTTTATGTGCTAAATCCCGAAAGATGTTCTTCCAGCATATGAGAACATCTTTTCAAACTTGGGGTGTCTGATGTAGGGGCATTCTAGGGTACTCAGTGAATCTGCATGGAGGTGTCTTATTTTGCATCTATTTTACTCAGTTGCAGCTTTGACCGATGATCTTAGTCATTGAAGGAAGCTTGGTCACTATATGGAACTCAGTAAAATCTAGCACTTGGAAAAATTTGTACTCGGTGATGCTTATGGTGCTCAGTCGACATGATTTCTCAGTGATGCCTAGTTGGCTCAGTTGTTTCTTTGGCACTCGATAGTTCTGGTTTATTGACTGGAGTTCTTGGTGGTTTGGTTGGTCGACTTGGTGCATTTATTATTGGTAGAATTTGTTGTATTCTCTTATGTAGATCTAGAGGCTGACATGGAGAGTTAAATGTTTGTAAGGCTATTTGAGAGCTGACTGCTATTGTATTTAATATTTTTTTATAGTAGAAGCCGACTTGGCTTAGGAGTTAATTGTTTCTTCCAGCTGACTTGTGGCTGAAGATTAGTATTTACGGAGTGTTTGGGGTAGTTTTTTAGGAGGATGGGAGTTAGTGGAAGTCAGTGATTAAACTTGGATCTTGCGAGATCTTGAAGATCAGATTGATTTTTTATAATTTGTAATAGCAGAGCTAGTGGTTGTTTGCTTGGAGACAAGGTGATTTCTGGGAAGCTTGCGAGTTCAATTTTAGATCTTCCTTAGGGTTTCCATCAATTTTTGATTTTTTTTAGAGTTGTACTAGCTAGAGTTGGCTTGGATCTTTGTTGATCTTACAAAACTATTTCTTGACTGTAATTGGCCCTAACCCGAAAGGCCTTACAGTCAGGCATGTTAATGAAAATTCATTTGAAATAGTTGTTGTGTTGTGTTATTCCACACTGTGGTATTTGGTTGCTTGTGGGGACTGTCCTTAATTGGATCCTCATTGTCTGTCCTGTGTCAAAAATTGAAGAAAGTAAACTAATGGACATAAACTGATCCTACGTTTCTTTGTGAATTAAAGTACTAAGAAGATGGAGAAAACCCACAAAAAAGAGATTTGAATGAATCACAATCACAACTTAGAAGATGCAATCATCAAGGAAATAAATGCAGATGTATGATATGTCAAAATTCATCAGATCATGAAGCCACCGTAGATGTGTCCACACATGAGAAAAATTTATCTTAAAGCACCAAAGAATAATCTTCTCAATAATTCACCACAACAAAGAAATGCAACAAAGATAAACACCAGACTAATAGAATCATAGATCAAAATCACCATACAATCAATTAGCTATTTGAAATAAAAGAATGCAAAAATACACATTCATCAAGTTCACAAAGATAGCAGAAAAATCACACCACGATTGAAGCACCAACTATAAGTATTATATTGCAATAATAAACTGACCTTAATTACATTATTTTATTACAATTTATAGAGTTGTGCTCTTTAGGAAAAGCAAGTTCATAGCTAGGGTTTTAGCTACCCATAAAACTTGAAAATAAATCTAAACTAGAGTTTACATGAAAAACAACTATCCCTAAAATAGGTTTAAACTACTTAGCATGGAATTAAACCTCATGCATTACAATTTGGGACCAAAATATGCATCAAACAACTGAAAATCAATTTTGGAACTCATGCATGTTCTTCTTTAAAACTTGTAGTTCTTTCCTTTATTCCTTGTTTCAACACTTCTCCATAGATCCAACTGAAAGACATCCTCAAATCATGCAGAAATGACCCCATAGAAATGATCAATTTTACAAAAATCAACTGGAGAAGACTGGAAGTTATTGGCAGTGATGGCCTAAAAATTTCAGACCTCGACCCTTGCTCCGAAAAAATGGAGTTGAAAAAATGGCTAAGTGTTGAACAAACTTTTTATAAGTTTCAGACTTTTGGAGGCTGAAAATATAGGAAGGCGAAAAGGCCAAAAATCTGGACACTTAGAAAATTTTGAGGATTTATGGGTGTGCCTTATGGAGCCTATCCACGATCTCTTGTACCTCTTTGAAATATTCCATCCTAATGTCTTTGAGACATCCTTGTTGGTTTTCCCCGAAGGTGACCATTTCATTTGCAAAACCCCTCATATCTTCTTCTTGGGCCAACATTTTCTACATCTCCTCCTTCTTATAAAACATATGTTGGAGGTCCTCCTCCATCCTAACTCCATTAAAGATATCAAGGTATTGATTTATAACATATTTAATGGGATGCATTATTTTCTCATCATCCTCATCATATAGATCCAAGTCCAAACCTTCAAAAAACTTGTACATCTCTTTGACCCAAAGAATTCCTTTATCCCTCTTCTTATCTATCTTACTTAGGGATTTTTGATAGATTTTCAAAGCTTTGGTGATATCCTTAATCCATTCTTCAAAATTGTCCAACTCTAAGCCCTCATATATTTTCACCAAAACTTGGAAGCATTTCTTCCTTATTACTATAAGATCATCCAAGGCCTTGTGTCATTTAAGAATATTCTCTTTGAAACCATCTTCTTCACACATCAAATCTACCAATTTGGTGATTTCCTTTAGAATACCCCTAAAGGGTGTCAAAATTTCCCTAAGAGCCATTCTGGAAAACTCCTCATAATTAGCATTCCAATATGAACAAGAATGAATAAAAGAATGTGGAATATATATCAGAAACTCTGTAGCACCCATTGTCTCCAAAATATCCTGTAATGAGGCTTCAAGGTTATTTGGGTCAATGGGACCCACTATTTTAAGAATGAATTTCTTCATAGCCTCATTCTGCTCCATCAAGGCTTTATTTTCTCTTTGTCTTTATCCATGAAGTCTAGGGCATGCTTCAATCCTAGTATAGCTAGAGTTTTGCTGCCTTCTCTTGTCGTCTCTCCTAGGTCTACCTCGTCAAGTACATAGTCTTCAGGAGTGATTTCAGCCATACTAACCTTAATTGTAGACATGACCACCTGTGCCTTCCACCTACCCCCTTGATCTTTTATTACATATGGCAGGGTCCTTGCTTGGGCACTGGCTTCTTCTTGATGGGATGCTCTTCCAAGTACCGCCATATCTGTTTCCTCTTCATCTATATATACCCTCACCCTTGGTTGTATTTATTTTGTGAACCAAGTGAGTTTAGAGAAGGCATTAATTGGTTTGTATGCCATGACTAAGATAGAGGCAGCAACTTTGTGATCTGGCTTGGGTTCTATCTATGTTTCCTCCTTCCGTGCTACCTCTTCTTCTCCCACCACTACTTTTTCTTCCTCTATATTATGTTCCTCTCCTATTATTTTCTATTCTTTTGCTCCTCTTTATCCTTCCAACCTAACCTTCTATTTTGACTGCACATCTTTTACTACTTCAATCTCCTTTTTAGGCCCTTGGGGTCCTTGCCCAATAGTTTCAGTATGAGACACTTGAGGATTAGGTGTGATGCAGGAGCATCCTAGGTGTAAGAGCAATCTTGCATCACCCAAAAAAATATTTCTATTTCTATATTCAATAAGGGCTATTTTGTGCAGAGCTGCTATTTATGGAAAGTTACTATTTTTGGTAATTTTTGTATGTGTTCAGAATGATTTGATTTCTTTCTTGGAGGTTCATTTTGGTCATATAAGTCTGCCAGTAAAGTTTCATTGCCAGATCAAGTGTATATTGGAAGATATTGAAGATTTTTAGTATTGGCAGTAGGGTAGAGAAACTTTGAACTCAGTTTTGAAGGCTTTAGAGGCCCCGGATGAGGTCGAAAATTTGGGTGATGGGTGCTTGCATTGGTCAAGCTTGTAGAGCGCTTCGTGGCATTTCTGAAATGGGGTTATAATAGCCGATCGGGTCAACTAGTGATGACTTATGGTCTTCGGAAGTTGGGCCACCTGAAATGGCGAAAAATAATTTTCTTCAAAATTTTTGTTCGGGTTTCAAAGGTTATCTTGAGCCGACTATGATGTAATAAAATGTAAAATAAATAATTCTAAGTTTGGTCAGCCTTATTGGCTAAAATTCTGGAACCTTCCCAGGCGGTGGAAAATTGCCTATATAAGGAAGGCTGTATTATTGTCTTAGGCAGTTCAGAATAGTTCTGGGTAGTAGATCTAGGTATTGATTCGAGGCTTTGTCCTACAAAATATTGTAAGGGAATGCCCATGTGGCTTTTCATATTGTAATTCTGAAAGTTTGTAATTCCACATTTGTGGAGATAATAAGAAGCCAATTTTCTGTTCTTGCATATTATTGTTGTTGTTTCTCTATTTCTTTTATGTGTTTTTGGTATTAAGGGGAGCACCCTTCATCAAGGTGTTCATAAAATAGGGTTATATGTAGGAGGTGGAGGAGCCTGAGGAGTAGATGAAGGTATTAGTATTTGCGCAAGAGGTGGAGTGGACATGGGAATATGAGTAGGTGTGGGTTGGGGTGGAGGTTGACTGGTTTGGACTTGTGGTGGAAGTGGAGTGATAGATGGTGAATTGGTTGGAATCTATGGAAGAAGTGAAGTGGTAGATGGTGGCATGATTGGTGCTTGTTGTGGAGGTGATACTGGATATTTTTGTTGATCTAGAGGGATTAGAACTCCAATGTCCTCTTTAAAAGTGACACACATAGAAGAGTCCCTTTCTGATTTAGTAGTCTTCTTTTGACCTTTATCTGTAGCTTCCCTAGATAATTCTTGAGATTTTGGTTGAACTTCCTCTCCTATATTGTCCAAAGGATTTGTAGACATGAACTACATTAGGATTGATTTGAATTAAAATGAGAACTACTCCATGGAGGGCCCTTTTGCTAGGATTTTATCTGCTTCTTTGAAACCATGAAGGCCCTCAAAGTCAGATATATAGAATTCATCATCACTTAGAGCATCCATTGGTTTTACTTTCTCTCCTTGGGATTATCCTTACACATCTAACTATACATTATCTTCCTGTAGCTTCCTTTTCTTTAAAAATCTAGTAGATGGAGTTATCCTATCGAGACGTACTTCATCCTCCTCATCTTCCTCATCTTCTTCATCTACTTACAAAAGAGTCTCCATGTGAGAAGGAGTTGAGGATCTCTTTCTTTTATACACATGTCATTTAATTACCCTAGTAGGCCTAGGTCTGGTTACCTTCATCCTTGGTGCCTTCTTGGGTGCACTCAGTGGCTCTAGACTGCTTGACGATGGAACATCTAGGGGCCCTATCCTCCCATTCATCCTGGTCTTTGGATGTTTGGATTGAGTACTTGACCCATATGTGGTCTCACATTCATGTTAATACACCATATCTGGCCTCAATAGCACAACCTCTTTAAACTAGGGCATTAACACTTTCTCTCCTTTCTTCCTTTTCTCTTTTGAAGGTTGATTTGGCTATTTCTTCATAGGAACAGGACCCATTTGAAATAGATAGTATATACATGCCTTTGTCACTTTAATGACATGTCAGGCCTTTAATTTTATATTATCATTTTCATCCCTATCCACCTCAGCATTGAGGATAGCCCTGGTGTATATTTTGTCTTGGTTATAAATTAGATCCAAGACATCCTCTGAATTAACCTCTCCAAACTTCAATGGTATACATAGCAGTAGGGTAGTCTGTGCCAATTCCAAACTCATCTGACAATAGTCACAAATTATGACTTCATAGTCATTAGTGCAGCTCATCCAATGATCCTTAATATGAGGCTCATGCATGTAGTGCCTTCCCATTGTATGACTATAAGTGCTAATGGGTTCAAATATGGTCCTGATTAGATTGAAGTTTTGTAATGGGCACTCATCCCATTCAAAAGATAATGATTTATAGATCTTCATATCATGCAGACAATTGGCCCTATCAAGATAGAGAAGCCCCAGTAGTGTTTCTTCTTATGCATGATATGTTCATGGGCATCTGATAGTTTCCTAGCCATTTCTAACAAAACAATCCTATTTGAAGGATATATTGGCAGTTTCTTTGGAGTGAGAGTGCTCCCTGTCACCCTAATGTAAGTGAATGTTTTAAATTGAATATAAAATGCTTTGAGGGATTTCATTTTGGTAGCTTCTTCTGACATCCTCTTCGCATAATCGCCTTCAATTGAGTAGATGGTGGTGAAAACAAAGGCATCATTGATGATGCGATATTCTGAGCTATCCTCTGTGAAGTACTATTTTTTGACCAATTGAGGATAAATCATGAATGGCCAAGCATTTGGTTGATCCATGGCCCCTCCATTTATCAATCCTAGGTAAAATACCCTTGCATCTAGTAGATACATAACATATGATGTCATGTAGAAGTGAGGATCACTCTTTACTATGATCAATTGATGGTCCAAGTTGTTGTTGAGGGTAGTTTCCTAGTCAAACCTCACCTGCCTCTCCTTTATCCTCTCAATGAGAAGGATCAACTATGGCTCCAATTGGATTAATTTTTGTAGTCCATACACTCAACTGATCATAGTGATGGCTATTTGGATGTCTTCCTAAATGTAGCCTATCCTCATGTCTATTTTTCAAGCTTTCTCTTTGGTAGAGGTTTCATGAGGTAATCCCTATTTACAATTTCATGGGATAACTGGATGTCTTTATTGTAGAAACTCATCCCCTTTCCTATCAAGAGCTAGTATAACTTGTCTATCCTTTTTGGAAAATGGAAGATATCCTCAATATTATCCGGTCAGAGGTCCAATACCACTTCTCTCATGTTGTTCTTCACCATCCTTTGTATGTAGTGGTTTTCCAGTGTGACTATCAGATCTGAAGAGAGGATGGATACAAGGTGTTCCATTGCATTCACTAGTTAATAGTATATTAATGAAGTGTAGTCCTTTGATCTTCTTGTTGGCTGGGCATATTTCACCAAGTAATCATTCCATCTAACATTCCTAATGTTAGTGTTCATGATCTCATAATGTAGGGTCCCTACCTTGGATGGTGAATGGTAACCCTTGAATTGGTACTTCATCGTAGGGGAGTTCACCTTTTTTGACATTCTGTAGAACAATGGGACATTAATTAGTAATAAATACATGATATTTAGGAAGAAGTACTAATGAAAAAGCATGGAAAAGTAGGATATCTCTAAAAAACCAAGCCCGAATGCTTCAGAAGAACAATTTTGGCATTTCAGACCTTCGACCTCTGAAAGGATATGGTCCCTTTGAAACACCAAAATACTAAAAAAGGTTATCATTCAGTCTGAGATTTAGCCTTTTGAAGGGTGAAAAGTTTCAGAGACTTTGATATCTGAAAGTCCAAAATTGTGAAATTTAAACAGAGTTGGTTTTGGGTTGACCTTCAGTTTTTGGCACTTCGGGGTGTGATAGGTTTTGGTGGGTGAAAGTACGAAGTGCCAAAAAGTGGAATTGGTGAAAAAATTTTGGCAGCTAGTTTTCTCAGTACTTTAAGAGTGAAAGTCCAAAATTTTTAGGGCCAACATGACAAAGGCAAAAGAAAAGCGTGCAATCTTGAAAAAGAGCTTAAATTTCTTTTGACCACAAACTCAACTCTAAGGGGTCCAAGAGGAAAACCCTGTGACCTTGAAGTGATGCCAAACAAGACCTAAAACTAAAGCCCTAGCACAAAACCCTAAAACCAACAAAAAATCACAATGCAATGAGAAAAAAGGGGGAGACGAAGAAAACCTACCTCAAGACAAGAAGATGAGGGAAAGAAGAATGAAGAAATGAGCAAGCTAAAGAAGTTGGAGGATGATTGGAAACAAAATGCACTCGACAAATATTTGAAAAATCAATAGCAAGAAAAATGCACAAGTGACCAAAATGGTCGGCCTTTGTCCTTATATAGGCTTCTAATGGGGATGACATCATCCACCCTCACCTATTGGCCTTTCAGAATTTTGGGGGTCTCAGACCTTTGAAAGGCTGATTCCCAACTTGGGAATCAAAATTTCAGTGCTTCGAACATCCAAAAGTTTGAAACCCCAAAAATGAAATAGGGGGGTTTATCATGTGGTAGGGGGAATCCTGAAAGTGTGAAAGGCTAAAAATTGACAAAGAAACTCTGAAAGAAACCGTAACAAGGGTCTAACTGATAGATAGAACTCAAAGACAAGCCAAAAGAAGGGAGGCCCCTTGGCCAAGTGGCATAAAAAGGGGAGCATGGTTGTGGAACCATAAAAATACTAGAATTAGTTTTACCTTGTTACAAAGTGTGCTCAATGATTTCACCACTCTAATTTTAACTTACACCAAATTTTTTGAGGGGTATAATGTAAAGTAGAGGGGTTGTAATATATACCTCAATGTTGGCATCATCATATATAACTATTGGATTAAGGAGAGAGGGAGTTAATTAGTAATCTTGATCCAATATACCTTCTAAAAATTTTCTCTAATTAAATTGGTAACTAATCGGTAACAACACAGTTCACTATTTATCGATAAAAGTAAATAAACAATAACTTTCAGTAAATCATACACAAAAAATATTCACAATTTCTAACACCAATATTTAATGTGGAAACACAACTTTGGGAAAAAACATAGTGGGAATTTTCACCCACTAAGAAAATACTCTTCTGAGGTACGCCCAATTAAGAGCCAATCTGGTTAAAGATTACAAAACACACTGTTAGGTGTGACCTGATTAAGGGATTTATGTAAGATCTAGTAGGATCTTTACCTTGTTAGGAGTGGCCTTGTTAGAGGTATTTAAACACTCTTTAGAATTTCACCTTTCTCATGGATTTTACAATAAGACGGTTAAGTCCACTCTGTTAAGAGATTTGACTATTACAAATGCTAGTAAGAAACAGTAATAAAAATGACTTGTTAATTTACAACTATCTTTTCTCCATTATATCCTTGTGTTCTCTTCAATCTTCACTTTAATTCTTCATCTTCCACTAGCATCAACAGTTCATTAAATCACTATTTTTTGACTTAGAATCTCTTTGTTCCTTCTTCACTGCAATAGTCGGTAACCCTTCAACTATTCAGTTTGTCAACCTATTGTAGATCATAATTTATATAGACATTTTTTTCCTCTTAATCTCATCTATTACATTTTCCTTTAATCAATCTTGACCATTCATTTCACTATTCATCGGATCTGTATCTCGGTAACATGTTTCCTTTTCACCTAGGAACTTGAAATTTTCTAGGAAATAGTTACATTTCTTTTTTCCACTTACATCTTTTCGTAGATCTTCATCTAAAATTTTCTTAACCATATATTTCTTATAACTAACTCTCCTCATCATCATGATCATCCAATTCATCATAGCTAATTATTAAATATCAATTCCATTCATATTTAATATCTTTCTCTTTCTCGGTGTCCTTCATTAGAATTTCAATAACATCGCTCAATGCCTAAACCTTTACTCTTTACTGAGTGCCCTATATTTTTACCTTTACCTTACTAAGTGACCTTTCCATCTCAGTAGTCAAAACAACTTTACTTACCAAATTCTCAAAACTTTATCACCTTGCTTTACGGACTTAACATACTCATATGTTAGTTATAAAATAATCATATCAACATACTCTGATCATTGTCTGATCTTTATTAGTTTCCCATTTAAGTTCTTGAACTTCTCAACTTCTCATTTCATCTTCTCCTTAACTCATTCATCTTATATCATTACCAAATGATATGGCAACATAATATAAATAAAAAATCAATTGTTTGACATCAATGACAAGACTATAAATGATTTAACCTTTCTACTATCATGAATTCCTCTAATCTTGGTTGTTCTTCATCATCAGCTTCATCAGATAATCAAACTTTAATATTTTTATTAGTTATGGTAACAATCTCCCTCTTTGGCATTGATGACAACACTAAACAAATTCAGTGTCCAATTGATGATGGTATCCTTTCACCATCATTCATATTTTGTACTCCCTTTCATTAGTAAGTTCTCTTTTCTGATCTTTCATCTGTAATCTTTCTCTTTTGAATTTTATTTTTGATTATTTCAACAATATTACATTATTCATCTCATCTTCCTACTATACTCATCTAATTTGTTCATCCCCCTTATTGTATTCATCTCCCTCGCGATGATTTTCCATTATATTCATCTCCATGATATTCTTCCTCTTTAGTAAACATCTCCCTCTAACATCTTAATTTCACTTTATTCTCCTCAACAATAAATAGACTTCTCCCTCTTTGACAATAATGTCAAAGAAATATAAACATCTCAAATATACGTCAAGTATATAGATTTTTCATTACAGTCAAAAATATCCTTTTTCACAACTTTAGTTCACCTAAAGAGTGAAATACTAGCATCAACTCACAAGATAGGTATTCTATTGAGTCCTTGAATTGATGCAGCATGCATCTTTCCTTAATGTACATTGGATAGGGGAAGAACCCCTAACTTACCTTAGAGATACTCAAAATCATCCTTTGGTAATGGTTTTGTAAAGATATTAGATATCTGCTCCTTAGAGTTCACATACACCAATGTCACATGCTATTATTGTTAGGAATAATAGTCCATAATACAACTAAGAGGGGGGCTGAATCAGTTGTATAAAAGATTATTAAACTTTAAAATTTGAGTAGCAGCAATATCAAATCTAATGATCACAATGAATGCCAACACAATAATACAATATTTTAGTCTCGGGGAGACCCTGCTAAAGGTAAAAACCCGGTGGTAATTAGCACCCACAAATGATATAATGAGAGTATCGTATCCTTGTTAGAAGATTTAGCCATGTTAGGAGCTTATTGAAACATTACAATACACAATCTTTGTTAGAGAATAGACCCTGTTAGGATTCAAGGAAGAAGGGCGGGCTCACTGCCTAGGCTCACTGCCTAAAGAAGGTTAAATCCACCTTTAGAACTCACTATTCAAAACAAGTGTATATGAAGAAACACTTAATCTTTTGAACTTTCTAACATCAACTTTCTTTTCTTGATCAATTCCAATGAAGTTCACCAGTAATCCTCTGCTCTTCATTAGTAGACACAAGCTCGTAGCTTTTCCAATACATTTTACAACATATATATTCTCTCCATATCTTTTCAAAAGAAAACATCTTACATATATACCCTATTATATTCTACATGATCAAGTTGGCCCATTAGGCTTTCCTAATTACATAAACTCTTGCTAAAATACACATGGTACCTAAAACAAGTATACAATGATTCTATTACAACAATTAAGGACTAACATCCTTAATTTACATTTTCCAAAACAAAATCCATGCTACACCTCTGATTTTGGCTCCTAAATAAGTCTTCTCCAGATCACATGCCATAGCTAATGTCATCTAGCATTCTGTACCTTGTGTTGATCAACTAATATCCTTCAGTACCTTGTCTTTCATCTCCTAAGCTCGCATATACTTAATCTATATCATCTGTAAGATATACCAAAAACATAGAGACTCACTCTATTAGCTTCCACTGTCACTGTTTAGGAACTGGTCCTCACCAAAACATTTGTAACTCATTCAATATAAAACTTTACATGATGCAATCTTGGATATAAGATCACAATGTATTCTTGTTCTCTCATCTATCTTTGCATGTTTTGAATCATCTATACAGTATTTGTACACTATCATACTCATCATGTACTCTTCATAGAAACATATGTTGACATCAATGAAAAGACACAAATGACAATAGTATGAATTCCCATTCGGTAACATAGTGATTAAACATATTAAATGTATCAATCACCACCCCATGAATTAGCAATATCCAACAATCTCCCCCTTTGGAATTGATGTCAACATATGGGAAAATCCATCATCCCAAAGTTATATCAATCCAAAGATCTATAATCAAATAGTACCACATACAATCTCCCCATACATTAGGGATTTTATCATAGCAACACTCCCCCTTTGACAACAATGGCAAAGGGTGCCATGAGTTAGCAACTGTTCTTCAACACCTTCCTTCTATGATCACTGCCCATGAGGAGTAGATCCCTACATCTAGTCTAGAGTATGATAAGGCTCTGAAAACCTTTGGACTAATGCATCCCTATATCGTTTAATTCTAACTAGGAGGGGCCTGGACCCCAAGCATACCTTTGAGATATTCAAAGGTATCTTTTGGAAATGGTTTTGTAAAGATATCTATGATTTGTTCCTTTATACTGATATACTCTAATTTTATTTCCTTCTCTACCACCTTGTCTCTCAAGAAGTGATACTTGATAAAAATATGTTTAGTTTTAGAGTGTGCATCACTAGATTCTTTGACATATTAATTATACTAGTGTTATCACAATGGATAACTATAGGCTCATCAAAATTTATTCCAATGTCTGTCAGCATTTGTTTCATCCAAACAATTTGAATGCAATTTATAGTAGCAGCAACATACTATGATTTTGCGGTATATTGAGCTATACAATCTTGCTTCTTTCTTAGCCATGAAACCAACTTTTTCCCAAGGAAAAATGCACCACCACTAGTACTTTTTCTGTAATCAATATTTCCTTCCCAATCAGCATTAGTATAAGCATGAAGTTCAAAGCTATCATTTTTGTCATATTATAAGCCATAGTCTATTGTTCCTTTCAGATATCTTAGTATCCTTTTCACAGCAACTAGGTGTATTTCTTTGGGTTCTGTTTGATATCTAGCCATAATTCCAATAACATTAGTCATATCTAGTCTGGTGCAAGTTAGATATTGTAATCCCCCAACCATTGATCTGTACATGGTCTAAAAAACACACTTTGACTCATCATCAAATGTCAACTTATTACCAGTTACCATAGGAGTACCAACTAGTTTACAGTCCTCCATTCCAAACATTTTCAGCATTTATTTAAGATATTTAGTTTCAGAAATAAAAATGCCATCTTTTCTTTGATTTATTTATAGTCCAAGAAATAATTTCATTTCACCAATCATGGACATCTCAAATTCATTTTCCATTTCTTTAGAAAATTTCTCACATAGATCATCATTACCTCCAAAGCTAATATCATCAACAAAGACTTCTACTATCAAAACTACATCTTCACTAGTTCTTAAATACAAATTACTGTCAGCATTGCCTTTTCTGAATCCAAGCTGAAGTAGATATTTGTCTAACCTTTCATACCAAGCCCTTGGAGCTTGCTTCAGCCCATATAGTGCTTTCTTAAACTTACATACCATGTCTCCATCTTTATATAAAGGAAATCCATCGAGTTGTTGGTGATCCCACAAAGTTGTGTCCCACTTTTAGGGATGAACAAAATCGTGACATTGGGGAAAAAAAAAATTTGATGCCTTCATACGAAGTATATACTTCATGTGAAGTGGTGGACCCACTTCACACAAAGTACCCCAAACAAGGGGCTTCGTGTAAAGACCCCTAGGTGGCTTCGTACAAAGAGGGGCTTCGCATGAAGCCCCTTGGACAGGATTTTTTTATAAATTTACGGTGTTTTATGTTTTTTATTATCATATTTACTAATAGTATTTGCGGACCCCAGGGCTTGGAGCGAAGTACCTCAGCACGCCAGTGCCTCCTGAGCTTTGTCGATGTCTTCAGTTTCCTAGCAGCATCAGGTACACACATTTTTCTCATTTTTTATTGTAAATAATATGTTTTGTATTTATGTTAGCTAGTTATTTGTTTTAAATAATTTTTTATTTATACAAATGTTAGAAATTTGTAGTTAAATATTATTGAATATGTTAGAAATTAATAGTAGAATGTTCGAAAATTGTAATTAAATATTGGAAAATAATAGAAATATTAAAAATCATAGTATAAATGTTACAATATGTTAGAAAATATTAGAAAACCATAGTAGTTTGTTAGCACCTGTTAGAAAATATTTATGAAACATTAGAAACCGTAGTAGAAATGTTAGAAAATGTTATAAAACATTAAGATTAGAGTTAGAAAATTTTAAATTTTAAGTTTAAAGTTAGAAATGTTAGAAAATGTTAAATTTTAAGTTTAAAGTTGTAAATATTAGGAATTTCTCTCTCTCTCACATGTACATGCATTTTTAGTAAATATTAAAGTTACGTGTTTGTTTTAAATAATTTTTAGTTTTTAAAAATCTTAGAAAATTGTAGTTAAATTTTTGAAAATGATCTAGTAGCATGTTAGAAAATGTTAAAAATTTGTAGTACAATAAGTTTCTAGGACCCTTATTCCTCTCTTATGACATATTAAGACACTTAGGATCCTTTAGGAATCTCAAGATCTTAGAATACATATTAGGACATCTTACTTGACACATAGGACCCCTTAGGACCCATACAACCCATTATTATATCTTAAAATGTCCTAGGACACATTCATCTATCTTAGCTTCTATTAATACGTATGTGAACCCATCATTTCCCGCAAGAACCCTTAAGACATACTAGTATCAATTAATGTAACCTAAGATCCCTTACACCACTTATCACATCTACGACCCATTATAATTGTTGGACCATCATACATCCCTTGCGACATTTTAAGACATATATGACCCATTCAGATCATCAAAACCCATTAACATATCTTAGGTTTTCTTAGGACACATTTATGTACATCTTAGATTCAATTAATATCATACAAGGATCCATTAATGAAACGTAGGATCCCTTAGGACCTCTTATGTTACCCTTGACCCCTTAAGATACTCTACCTAACCCTTATCCATCCCTTACATTATCTTAAGACACATATAGGACTCATTGTTACCCACAACCCCTTAAGATAGTCTAGGACCACTTATATTGCACCTATGACCCATTAACATTCTAGGACTCTTATCTGGATCGCTTATGAAATCTTAAAAAAATATGAAACCTTAGGACCCCCAAGACCCATTAAAGAATCTTAGGATGTCCTAGGACCACTTAGACCACTTATCACATCTATGACCCATTAATATTATTGGACCATTATACATCCCTTACGATATTTTAAGACATATATGACCTATTCGGATCCTGAAGACCCATTATACATATGAGGATCCACTAATGTAACCTAGGACCCCTTAGGACCTTGTATGTTACCCATGACCCCTTAAGATAATCAAGGACCACTTACATTACCCATGACCCCTTAAGACACTCTAGGTGATATTAGGTCCTAATAGGTCACATTAGGTCATATTAGGAAATAAGGTATGTCTAAGTTTTTTCTCTACTTAAAGACCTAACTAGACCTATTAGGACCAATTAGACAAGTATTAGGTCTTTAACAAACATTAGTCTAACTGATTAGATGTATTAGGACCTATTGGGTCCAAATAGACCTAACTAAACCTATCTAGACCTATTATGACCAATTACACAGGTAACTAGACCAATTAGGACCTATTAGGACCAAAATTTAGGACATATTAGACTTAACTAGACCTAATTGTACCAAGACCAATTAGAACCTATTAGGAACAAAATTTAGGACCCAATTATCTACCTAATTAGACCCAATTAGACCTATTAGGACTAATTAGAACCAATTATGACCAATTAGAACTAATTAAGACCTAATTAGACTCAATTAGAACCAATTATGACTCAATTAGAATCAATTAGGACCTAATTAGACTCAATTAGAACCAATTATGACTCTAGGACCACTTATGTTACCCATGACCCCTTAAGATAGTCTAGGACCACTTATATTACCCACGACCCCTTAAGACACTCTATGACTCTTATCTATACATTAGGAAAGTTAATTAGACTCAATTAGAACCTAATTTAAGACCTAATAAGATCACTTATGCTATCTACGACCCCTTAAGACCTAATAAGACCTCTTATGTTATCTACGACCCCTTAAGACCTAATTAGTACATCTTAGGACCCTTAAGACCTAATAAGACCACTTATGCTACCCACAACTCCTTAAGACACTCTAGGACCACTTATGTTACCCATGACCCATTGTGTAAATGCATTTTTAGTAAATAGTAAAGTTAGTCCTATGACCCATTGATGTACATGTTAGGTTTCATTAATACATACTAGGATGTCCTATGACCCATTGATGTCTTATCTATACCTTAGGACCTCTTATGTTACCCACAATCCCTTAAGACCTAATAAGACCTCTTATGTTATCTATGACCCTTAAGACCTAATTAGTACATCTTAGGACCCTTAAGACCTAATAAGATGACTTACGTGACCTAATAAGACCTATAATTCTATATATTTAGATATTTGTTTCCATTTTACATGTAGTTATAACATGTAATCAAGTACTTAATTATTAACACTTAGCTTTCACATGTGATGTATCTAGATGGCCACTTAGGGTGCACCTCAGACTCTTGATATGCATACTATTTTTCATATGGCTGATACAAAGATAGCTTGACTTAGAGAGTCTATTTGTAGGTTTGCAGGGGATAGTATATATAGAGATACATGTGCTACTATATTGAGTAGTTTGGAGACTGATTGGTAGATTGAGGTCTCACTCATCCTTCATGCCTCAGGTAGTTGAGGCCATTTTTTGAGAGTTGAGCGAGGAGGTCTCAGGCGATGTTTCCTTGGCAATGGTTGAGATCCTCGTCCCCAAGAAAACCATCAAATGAGAGGTTTTCACACATTATGAGGGGATGAGAGTGGTGAGGGCATATCAGGTCACACCGTGTGTGATACCTCACATTTCATGTATGATTTACCCTTGACATCTTGCAGCACACAGTCGTTATCCAAATAATGACCAGATTCTATTATATTTTACATAGCATTTGTACACTGAGTTCCTTTTGGGACTCAGGGTCAACTATTTAGATATCCCATCATATTATGGTTAGGGGCTTGGTAGGGTTGTAGACCATGATTAGTATCATAGGTTTGATCAAGTTGTGCAACCTCGTAGATAGCTAGTTGGGGAGAGGACTCTGGTAGTGGCACCAAAGATGGCTGCTACTGTAGATAGAGTCATCATTTCTTCTTAGAGGGTAGTTGTGGATAGTATAGGATAGATTGATTCTGCAGCCACATCCATCACTTCAAATTCAATGGGTAGATACATTTTGACTAGACCGAGTAGAGCTAGATCATCTTTTGAGGCTTCATCTAGTACTACTGTAGGTGTGAGTGAGGAGACATATAGAGCTATAGGTCTTCCTGTACCTAGAGAGATACAAGCACTGTCGGGTCATTAGAGTACTTTAGATATGTCCCTTTACTTTTTGGAGGATCTCCTACAGGCCTATTCTCATATTTCCAATAGACACATGATCCCCATACATTCAATCAGGGATTTCATTGCACTTACACGAAGTCCTATAGTTCCACTGACATAGGATGCACCATCTACTAGTCAGGCATAGCATAGTGCAGAGCACCATGAACCCACAGATCACTCTATAGTTGTAGAGTTAGGTATATAGATTGGAGATGTATGCATCACCACTAAGGGCCTAGATGCTTTTGATGAGCAGTTGCATGAGTTGGGTTAGGTGGACATTGGCACTGATGGCAGGTCATTTATGGATATGTTATTGCATCCAGATGGTTTAGGTTCTACATCACTCCCCTCCTAGCTAGTGTCACCCCTACACTCCTCATTACTATAGAGGTTTGGGACCTTAGGTGGTGTGGGTTATGTAGTATCAGTTGATGATATGATGGTGCAACATGCTAACGATCCTCCTGCTCCTAAGACTCAGGTACATATAAAATTTTCTTTTCTTTTTTTATCAGGAGTTTTAGTGAACAATTAATTATAGGTCACACGTGTATTGATATTTGTTCAATGTATAATATTTTGTAGGCATAGTTAGTAGAGCATGTTACCTCTAGTGTGGGCTCAGAGCATCTTCCACATGATGTGACAACTACTAGTGGTCAGGTAAGTTTTAGATATATGTATGTTTAAGCATGCATATGTACACATGTATTTATATATTTCAAGTACTTTACATAATATATCTACTATGCACATGTATATAACCAACTGTTGTACACTAAATTTGTAGGGGTCAATCACTACTTTATAGCCAGATGATTCTTTTCATAGGAGTAATTCAGTAGATGTGACACCTAGTAGTGGTCAGGTAAGTTTTAAAAATATGTAGTTTAAACATGTATTTATAATATTTTAATTATTTTAGATTATTATAATATATACATGCATTTATATTCGCAGGGATCAGTTGTTGTCTCACAACCAGAGGATGCTCATGGTAGTCACTCAAAGGGTCACTCTGTTTGCATGCACCTAGATGACTCCCTTGTTTAGGACATGTTGAACATATATTTTATTTGAGACTCAATTTATGATTTGAGACATATATTTGATTAGAAACATATATATTTGATTATATGTACTTATATTTGATTCGAGACATATAGTTGATTAGAGACACGTGTATTTGATTAGAGACATATATTTGATTAGATGATATGATTAGATTAGATGGTTTTATTCGATTAGATGATATGATTTTATTTGATTATATATAATTTGAATAGATGATTTTATTTGATGATATATAATTTGATTAGATGATTTGATTACATGGTTTTATTTGATTAGATGATATAATGAATAATAACTATTCTAACTAATTCTAAAACTAATACATGTCATAAGTAATATAACTAATTTTATCATTTTTAGTGTCTTAAGGGGATCTAGAATTAATATCATAAAAGAAAACTAGTTAATACATGTAACTAGTGAATAATAACTATTCTAACTAATTCTAGAACTAACACATGTGTCATACGTAATATAACTAATTTCATCATTTTTTAGTGTCTTAAGGGGAGGTCTTAAGGGGATCTATAATTAATATCATAAAAGATAACTAGTTAATACATGTAACTAATGGATAATAACTATTCTAACTAGTTCTAGAACTAACACATGTCATAAGTAATATAACTAATTTCATCATTTTTTAGTGTCTTAAGGGGAGGTCTTAAGGGGATCTAGAATTAATATCATAAAAGAAAACTAGTTAATACATGTAACTAGTGAATAATAACTATTCTAACTAATTATAGAACTAACACATGTCATACGTAATATAACTAATTTCATCATTTTTTAGTGTCTTAAGGGGAGGTCTTAAGGGGATCTTTAATTAATATTATAAAAGATAACTAGTTAATACATGTAACTAATGGATAATAACTATTCTAACTAATTCTAGAACTAACACATGTCATAAGTAATATAACTAATTTCATCAAAGCATACATAAAATCTTTAACTAATATGAAATCTATAAAAAATCATTGAATAATCAAAGTATACGTATAAAATTCTATATATTAAAACCATTGAACCATCAAATAGGCTCATCATATATCAACAAATTATAGTCCATCATATGTTTAAATATATAAACAAAGTATAATGAAATTTAATCTAGAGATATCAAATAGGTCCTAACACAAGAAATAAGTATACATATTATACTTTTTAGACCAACTCAAGTGGTTCAGACCTTTCATGGAGAACCTGTAATATTCTCTCATGATCCTCACTATCTAGTCTCCACTAACGATGTCCATGTTGAGATTTAACTATATGAAGACAAATGGATGTGGCAACTACTAGGTGACTATATTGAAACACCTTATTGTCTGGTTTGTAATCAACAAAGTGAATACCATGTTGAATTACTTTGATTTTCTTGAAATATGTTCCCTCTAAAACAACTGAACCTATAGGTCACAAATTTTAAAAATATATAAATTTAAACAAACTCAATTTGAAATTTGTTAAAATGTTGAAATTTAAAATTTATAAATTGAGTTCAATATATTGATGTAAACCATATACAAACCTATGGGAAACAACATTCCATCGCTTTCTTTAGGTTCAAGTAACTTCATCCTCTCTACAATAGAACGCAGTAAATAATAACCAACTCCTACATTTCCACGCTCAACAATCACTGCAAAGACATCTCCTGCACAGTAAATTTATATATATGTGTGTGAGATCTTAAAATAAATACTTAGTTCAATCTATAGATCTATCTATATCTATCTATACGTGCAACTCAATCTACCATATAATGTGAAATATATATACTTACCAACTTTGACCAATCCCGAGATATGATCGTAATCAGTAGAAATCAAAGGAACATCATTGAAGTTTTCATCTTCATCTCTATCAAATGTATCAGTAACAACTAGTGGCACTAGATTCCATGCACCTAAATATCCACAATCTTGATTGATACATTCCTCATAATTGTCAGCAATGCAGTGACAACAAAAGCATGAGTACTCCCTAGTGTTCAACATCCAATTGCGACAATTCGTACTCATAACTGAATGCAAAGATCGCATATTTTGTATCCTATTGCAACCATGCATAATTTTTCTATCCACACCTGAACAAATGTATATATAATACATTCTATATAAATATAATTTGAATAAAAATATCATAAAAATTTTAAACACTTTCAAATAATTTAAAAATATGTGCATACCTTTTATCTCTCAAAATTTTCTATATGGCACCACTTGAGTCAATTCTGATGACGTGCCATTCTCATTTGGTGTGAAATGTGTCTTGCACCATTCAACCACATCATGTGCATTTTTTATATGCACTCCCTTATAATTCATTTGATACTTTCATATAGCATGTTTGATGCAAGCTCCGGCACCATCATGTTCACCTTTTCCATGTCCACTCTCAAAGAAACTCCAGACATGTGGTATGTTTTCATTATGATGATATCTACATAGTGCATAAAATGGTCTCGACAATTTGAATTGTGTAGCACATCCATCTGACCAAAATAATGTTTATCAATTTTTATACCTCTTTCTTTCAAATTTGCAAAAAACATCTTGAAGTAGTGTTCCACATAATGAATGGCATGCTCTCTATCATCACTTATATAAAAATGATATTCCTTCTTGATGACCCGTGCTTCAAATGTGCTCTAAATACCATCCAAATCTAATTGTGTGTGTTGATAAAACACATGTACCATAATAGTAATTTTCTTTGAAAAATAGTATTCTAACTGAATTTCCTTTTGATGAACAAAAGAATAATTTTCTACAAAATCAACAACTGAAACAATAGTTCCAAGTGGGAAATTGTCTTTTAGTGTTTGAAATTGTTGTGCTTGCCACTTTGCAAAAAAAGCATGATGAATGTAGGGTTGAATCAATTTTTTAAATTTTTCCATAAATACTCCAACATTTATCTCCTCTTCAACATATTCTAACCTTTTGGATTCTTTCCTAAATTTTGTTTCATTCTTTACATATTTGTAACTCTTGCAATTTACCATCTTTGTTACATCAATATTTTCATTTTTCAAAGGAAAAAGAGACAAATCGGCACATGTTTGGCATATTCCTTTTATGCAATTTATTTGTCCAACTACATCTATTTTGTCACATAAAATGGATGAGATGAACTCACTTCGTCTAGTAGGAGGACCATTTTCAAAACCATAAGTTTCTTCTACAAACTTTCAAAAAACTTGATAATGGAGATCAAATTCAATATGATAACGAAAACAAGTTTCAAACACTTTGTTTGTCCTGATATAATATGGCTTCAATCTTTCAAACAATGTTTTCCTAATCTTTATATTAGGATTTGAACTACAAAATAACACATACATTTCTAGTTGTGTTGTGTCCAACCAATGTTTTGATTACTAGAAAAAATAGGTTTTAAAGGGACCCAAAACCCTTTATAGCTTATTAAGGATCAAAAGATCAGAAGAAGAAAGCATAACACCAAAAAAGAGGCATACAACATCAAACTGCCCATATAAGGGCTACATAGATAGCATTAAAAAGGATAGAAACCCAGACAAAAAGATAGCAGGAAGCATAAAAAACTAGCAGGAACACCAGGCTAAGCATCCACACACAGAACCCCAACTTTTTCATCCATCATTTTCTCCATCTTGGCCTGGATGTTATCCATCCTGCCAATAACACTTTTCAGCTCATCTAGGTTCTTCTTAATCAGAGGGGATTTTTTCCTCCCATGAGTTTGAGAACTGGGGCCACCACCATCTAGCAGAGGAGCACTCCTAACCTCAATATCATCCTCTGATGCATTATCTAGTAGGTTGACCAGAGCCTTGAGATTTGTGCTGGAAGCCTTCATACTGTCCATATTGTGCTAGAGGATATTAATAAGAGTATTATCAACTTTATCCATTCTTTCCTTAAATTCAATAGCAGGGGAGTTAGAAGATCTCTCTTTAATGAGAGACTCCACTTTCTCTTGGAGGATGACATTGTTAGCTTCCATCTTTCTATTTTTTAAGTGGAGCCTTTTAATTTCATGAAAGCACCATTTACTGAATCTAAAGGAATAAAGGGCCTCAGCTTTGGCAGTTTGCAACACACTAGTAGTCACTTCTTCCCTATCATTAAAATCTTTGAAGATAAGCTTGATGGAGGACTCTCTAGCCTTCTGTTCAATAGAATCATCACTACCCTCCTGAATGTTGTCCTTAGAATCTTGAGAGATAGGCATATCATGCCTCATTCCAGCAACAAAATCATCCAGAATGGGGACCTCCTCTTTATTAAAATCCTTGTCATTCTTCTATTTCTCCACATACCAAATAGCAGTGTCAACCAGATCTTCTAGGATGTGGGAATTATGCACTACAGTACCTTCTAAATTATCCTCTTCCATAGTTTTACCTTTATCCTTAGCAATACTCTCCTGAATATTGTTGTCAGGGTTCTTAGCTTCAGCAGTGTCTTTATCCTTGGTACCCATGGCAGTTTCCTTATCCTCAGTACACATGGGTTCAGTATCATCCCCCTACACCTGAGAATCATTAGTACCCTATAGGTGAGCCTCATCTTTCAACTGATCCCCCTCCTCAATCATCTCCTTTTTCTCCTCCTCCAATTTCTTTCTATTAATATCCTCCTTATGCTCTTCATGAATAGACATAGCATCAGAATCATCAATCTCTTCCCCCTCCTTGCCAGGGCTTTGCATCTCCTGAGTATTTTTAGAGACCTTATCATCAGAATCCTCCATCTCAAACCCCTCAAAGTAATCCTCCTCCTCAGTAGCATTTGAGAAAATTTTCTTCAAGCTACTAGCCACATTGTCCTCCACCTTCTGCTTAGCAGACCCAACTTTAGGATTCTTAGGACTCATTTTACTCTTTCTAGAGGAAAGAGTAGAGCTAGGGTTAGGGATGGTTCTATTAATATTCTCATAAATCAAAAGAATCAAACCCTCATGCTTAATAACCTTCTTAGGAGACCCCTTATGCTCATTTATGCTTTTAACCAGAGAGGTATGGAGATAATAGGGTATATTAATGGTATCCTTGTACCTGAAGTGGTTAAGGAACATGAAGTGATGGGAATGAGCACAAATGAAGCAACCATCAAGGGTAAAATACTCCATCACAACCTATAGAATGTGGTGCCATATCTCCTTGATTTTGATAGGATCAATGTAGCCATTAACCTTGCCTTTCGCAAAATCAACATTTTCCTTCACAGATTTCAGGAACTTTTTAGCCGCCATATTTGATATTTTGTGATTCCTATAAAACCTATGTTCATCATTGGGGATTCTTGTAACTTGAGAAATGAGCTCCATAGTAATCTCCATCATTCTCCCTTCAATGGTGACTATATTGTTTTTCCAGCCTTCAGCAAATTTTTGAGTGATCTCCTTATCAAAACCATGTAATTTTTCCAAATAAGGGGTCACTCCACCTTTTTTCAGCTTTGCCAAACCATAGCCATGTCAGCTTCCTTGAGCTTATTACAATTATCTGGCTCTTCACACTTCAGGTTACCCCCCATGATAGATAAATTCAGTAAGACAGAGCTATTTTTAGACTTAGGGCCGTGGTAATCAAGATAGCATTCCCTGTTAATAAAGAAATTACCAGAATGCATAACCTAGAAAGCGTGTGAACTGTTGCTAATGATGTTTCTTAAAAACCCATTCCATACTTTCCCATAATTAAAGTCAGACTCCGTAGTGCTTAGACGAGTCTCATTAATAATTTTCAATCTTTCCTTCCTTATGATTGATTTTATCATAATAAATGCATGATTTAGTGTCCTCTTTGATATCCACCTCATTGTCCCAGGTGATGACCTCATCAGACTTAACCCCCATGTTAGACAAGTTGTCCAACATGGTATTACTCTCATGGTACATATGGGTTATGTAAGTATCGGTACACTTGGCAATAATTTCTTTCACTTTGGATATAATATTATCTATAGTCCATGACAGAGGAGAATTACCTTTTAGGCAGTTAATAATATTCAATGAATCGCCCTCCAACCATATATTTTTAAAATTGAGTATGTTGGCAAGTTGTAACCCATAGTAAGCTCCTAAAGCTTCCACCATGTGGTTATTTTGAATTCCTAGAGGAATAGCATTAGCAGCAATAACGTTTCCATTACAATCCCTGATAACACTTCCACACCCCACTGGACCAGGATTTCCTTTAGTTGCACCATCAAAATTAATCTTAATCTAGCCATTAGGGGAGCAATCCAAACACCATTTTCATGATCATTCTTCTTCCTTTGAGAGTCCCTAATGTTCCCATTATGTTGGATGCTTCTACTCAAGTTTTCCAGTATCCCATGATTAGCTTTCTCATACACCAAAGCAGGAGTACAATTTTTGTCCCAAAAAATATGGTTATTTCAATCTTTCCATATACTCCAAGCAATATGAGGAGTAGCTAGCTTCCATTTTTCTTTATCCTTAGCATTATCACCCGGATAATACCATTGCTGGTAGAAGTCCTAGATAGTAGAGGGGAAAATCCAACTTAGATCCTACTCCTACAAAAAGAAAGACCAAATCATTTCGTATGATATTCATATTGATTAGCTAAAATTCTATGTTTGATAACATCTCTAGTGTTTGATGAAGGACATGTATTATCATTCCAAAATTATGTGACCAATTTTTTTGTTCCTTCATCAATCCTATCAAAATGAGGAGCTCTACACATGATTGCCCAATTGCCTTCCAAGGTCCTATCATCCAAAATTATTCTCCTATTAACATATCATGATATTGTTTTACTATTAAAACCAAACTAAGATGAAACTGAAGATATCTATCTTTTTCATCCCATAGTGTTCCCTACAATGGATGTCAACATAACTTTTCTTGTAATGGACTTATCTATAGTTAAAGATTGCTTCCCTAGTTGGTTCAAACCTTTCTTAAGATTTTCAATCATATCAGTTGTTAGGAATGAATGCTAAATATATCATATGGGAATATTGGCAGCCATTCTATAGCAATTGTTGCATTCATGACTATGATTGTCATTGATGTCAACACAGTGATCTACTAGAGATTAGCAAAGGAGTAGACAGTGTTTTGATTAGCGCACATGGGATATTGTAGATCAAGCTATGTGATATTGAGGATCTACTCTTAGATATGTTATATGTTCATGTTTAAGAGTGCAGACAATAATTCATCTATTCATGGAAGTTATGAGCATTTTGGTGGAAGCAGTATTCAGGCAGTGTTCCTGAGTAGTGGTTTGTGTAAATCAGATGATATCTCCTAGTAGGGGTGGAATATAGTTTTGCATAGTTAAGGGGAAGTTTAAGACATGTTGATAGTGATGTGGATGACAACACAAACTTTGAGGTCACATGAGTGAAGAATTATTCTAATTGGAAGCCGATAGTTTTGTGTAAATTTGATGTAACATGTAGAAACCTTTAATTTTGTAATTGGATGCCGACTTATGTGTAATTACTTGAGTGTGGTATAAAGGAAGGAATGTCTTTCCTTTTTTTAAGTGATATGGAATATGTAATTGTGAAAGTAAATTTGTGAAGAGGATATGCGAGGTACAAAGATCTAAAATTAAGATCTGATGTAGCAGTGAAGTGTGGTTTGGCACAGTTAGAGAAGAGGTAATATATTGTTAAGATCAGTAATGACTTCATATTATTCTATTGAATAATATAGAGATTAGTTGGATAGTGTGTTCAGTGATCTTGCCATTGAATCTGTTTGGGAAGTGGGTCCTTCTATCTTCCATAACTCTTAACAAAGTTAGAATCTTTTAGTAGGGATTCAAAATCTCCTAATCAAGATTCATATGTACTAAATGTATTTCATAAGGCTCCTAACTAAGTCCATCCTTTCACAAGGAATATTCATATTATTTCATCTTTTGTGGGCATCATTGTCACCGGGGTTTACTCTTTGATCAAGAGGTTCCCTAGTCAACATATCTTGTGTCATTGTGTTATTGTGTATGAATATCTTTCTATGGTTGGTAATTATATTGGCTACATGGTTAAACTCTATTGAAGTTGATAAAAGTTATAATTATCAAATAACTTTTTCACCCCCCCCCTCTCAGTTATCTTGGCGGACTTTACTTTCTAACAATTGGTATCAGAGCAGCAGGTTCTTGAAAGAAAAGTTTAACAACTTAAGGAGATCCATAGAGAGTTTCAAGAAAGAAAGCCCTAAGTTTGATGGAGTGAATTTTGATAGCTAGAAAGAAAAGATGAAGACACATCTACTATGTTTAGGACTAGGTTATTGGTTTAATACAAAGAATGAGAAGACTATCATTGATGAGGATAATCTTGAAACATGTTATGATGATGAGAGAGATCTATTCATGTGTAACACACTTTCTAGAGAAGCACTTTTGATAGCCCTTCTAGAGAATGAGTATAGTTAGGTAAAATATTTGAAAACATCTCATGAAATTTGGAAAGATTTACACTACTTTTGAGGGTGATGAACATGCAAAGAAAGTTAGATTACATAATCGGATATGTGCATTTGAAGATATAATAATGATGGAAGATGAATTTGTTAGAAGCTATATTGGTAGAATGTCAAAAGTTGTTGTAGGCATAAAATCTTGTGGAGGAACAAAAATATAAAATGAAGTTATATGGAAAATTTTGAGGACATTGACTCTTGCATTTAAGAAGACAACATAGATGATTGAACAAGTTATACCTTGTACTTATAACTTTATAAGAGAGACTCTTTTTTGAAGATTGGAAGCAACAGAAATAAACTTGAGGTTATCAAGAGATTTGCCTAGAATGGAAATAGCATTCAGTGCTCTTAGTATTCACCCTACTTTGTCAAGAAGCATCAGTGTGAGTGGAGATTATGCTAGTGGAAGCAGATCTAGAAATGAAGAAGACAGGAAAATTGAAGAAGGTATTTCCTTACTTTTGAAGAGAGAACCAGATGGTAAGAAAATCTTTAAATGTTGTACTTGTTAAGAATATGGTCATTTTGCATCTAAATGTCCTAAGAGAGTTAAAAAGTACAGAAAAAATTTCAAGCCTAGAAGATCTAAGGAATGTTATTATGTTAATGATGAAGATCTTGAAGCTAGTATAGAGAGAACTTTAAGTGAAAGTGATACTGAGAATAATGACAACATAGGATTTGTAGCAATTAAATCTAAGAAAATCCTGAAATAGATTTTAAGGAAGAAAAAGCCCTAGTTTCTCAAGTTGAAAAGAAAGCTAATTGGATTATAGATAGTGTTTGTTCACATCATATGACTGGAGACATGAAAAATTTCATAAAGTTTAATAATTATGATGGTGGAGTTGTTAGAGTTGGAAACAATGCACCTTGTTTGATTAAAGGTATAGGATCTATTACTCTTGATGGAAAGACTAATACTGATGATTTTACTTTGTGGATGGTTTGAAACATAATCTTTTAAGTGTTGGACAATTAGTTGATAAGGGTTATCAAGTTTGGTTTACTAAGAAAACTTGTGTGATAAAAGATAAAGATGGAAATCTGATTAAAACTGGATTTAGAACCAGAGGTAATGTATTTCAGTTGAATCCTACTAAGATGGCATGTTTGATTACTAACATAGATGACAGTTGGTTATGGCATAGAAGATTTTGTCATATAAATTTTGATAACATTGTGAAAATAAGTACTACACTTGCAGTAAGAGATTTGCCTAAAATAAGTACTACACTAACATGATTTGCAAGGAATGTGTGATGGCAAAATAGAAGAGAAGTTCATTTCCCACTAAGAAGTTTACATCTGCAGAGAAGTTAGAGATTGTTCATACAGATTTGAGTGGTCCTACAAGAACTAGAGGATTCTATGGAGAAAGGTATTTTATGATTCTTGTTGATGATTTTACAAAAATGATGTGGATGACATTTCTTAAAGAAAAGTCTGAAGCATTTGATAAGTTTAAGGTCATTAAGAATAAGGTTGAGAATGAATTTGGAATGAAAATTAAATGTTTGAGATTTGATAGAGGTGGAGAATTTACTTCTAGAGAGTTTAACACCTTTTGTGAAGTGAATGGTATTAAGAGACAGTTTTCAGCCCCTAGGACACTGGAACAAATGGTATTGCAAAAAGGAGAAACATATCAGTAATTGAAGTAGCAAGAGCTATGTTATTTGAGAATGATTTGGTGAAGATATTCTGGAGAGAAGTAGTGAACACAACATTGTATACAATGTATAGAGTACAAATCAGAGTAGACACAGACAAGACACCCTATGAATTATGGTTTGGACATGCACCCTCAGTTAAGTATTTTAGAATTTTTGGAAGCAAATGTTATATAAAGAGAGATGATGATATTGGAAAGTTTGATCCTATAAGTGATGAAGGTATATTTCCTAGATATTATTTGAAGAGAAAAGCTTATAGATGTTATAATAAGAGAACTAAGACTATTGTTGAGAGCGCCAATGTTAAAGTTGATGAAAATTTCAAAATTCAGGAAAGAATGCTTGATTATGAATCTGATGAAGGAACTCATCATAAACCTAAAATTGAAACTACTAAATTATTCTATGAGGCTGATACTAACTTGTTGAATGAAAGCCATAGTGAAATCATTAAATAATAGACACCTGAAGTAAGATCTAAGATAGTGACACCTAACAAGAACTTATCAAGGAATCATCTCGTTGAGAAGATTATTGGAAGCATAGATAGAGGATTTCTAACTCAAAATAAGGTACAAGAACAATTATGTTTTATTTCTCAAATTGAACCTAAATCTACTAGTGAAGCTTGTGAAGATGAACATTGGATTAAAGCTATGAAAGAAGAACTAGATCAGATTGAAAAGAACAAGACATGGGAATTGGTCCCTAGATCTAAAGATAAGAATGTTATAGGAACTAAATGGGTATTCAGAAATGAGATGAATGAACAAGGAGAAGTAGTAAGAAAAAATGCAAGATTGGTATGCAAGGGATACTCACAACAAGAAGGAATTGACTATGAAGAAAATTTTGCACCAGTAGCAAGAATTGATGTAGTAAGAATGTTTTTGGCCTATGCAGACTTTAAAAAATTCAAAGTATATCAACTAGATGTGAAGTCAACATTTTTGAATGGAGAATTGGAAGAAGAAGTCTATATTGAGCAGCCTGAAGGTTTTCCTTTGACTCAATAAGGAGACATGGTATGTAAACTATAGAAAGCCTTATATGGACTAAAGCAAGCACCTATAACATGGTATGCAAGATTGGATAAGTATTTGTTGAAATTGGGATTTATAAAAGGAACAGTTGATAGCAACCTGTAAATAAAAGAAATTGAAAATGGTTTGCTGATTATAGTTATTTTTGTTGATGACATTATTTTTGGAGGAGAAGATGAAGCTAGTGATAAATTTGCTGATGAAATGAAAACTGAATTTGAAATGAGTATGATTGGTGAAATGAAATAATTTTTGGGATTACAGATAACACAAAACAATGATGGTATCTTTGTAAGCCAGATAAAGTACTTGAATGATTTGTTAAAGAGATTTGGAATGGAGAACTGTAAACCAGTTGGAACACCTATGGTAACTGGACATAAATTATTTACAATAGATGAGACTCCTACAGTTGAACAGAAGAAGTATAGATCTATGATTGGAGGATTGCAGTACTCGACACATAAAAGAATTGATATAGCACATTCAGTTGGAATTGTAGCAAGATTTCAAGCTAAACCAAGAGAATCATATTATGCAGTAGTAAATGGGATACTGAGATATTTAATAGGCACAATTGAGTATAGATTGTGGTATGAAAGATCTGATGATTTTACCCTATGCACATATACAAATGTTGATTGGGGAGGCAATGTTGATGATAAAAAGAGCACCAGTGGTGGAGCATTTTTCCTTAGAGGAAGATTGGTTTCTTGGCTAAGCAAGAAGTAGAATTATATTTCACAGAGCACAGCAAAAGCAAAATATGTAGTAGTAACAAATAATTGTAACTAGATAATTTGGATGAAGCAAATGCTGAAGGATATTGGAATAAAGTTTGTTGTACCTATTGTTATACATTGTGATAACACCAGCATAGTTAGTATGTCTAAGAACCATGTACTACATTCTAAGACAAAGCATATAGAGATTAAGTATCATGTAGTAAGAGAAAAATTTGTTGAGAAAGAAGTCAGACTTGAGTACATAAGCACAAAGGAGTAGATAGGAGACATATTTACAAAGCCTTTGCCTAAGGATACATTTGAGTATCTGAGAGGTATGCTTAGGGTTATGCTCCAGCCTACTTTTGAGAAGTGATGTAGATTGGTTGCATCCATCTAGTGGTATATGAGCCTTATCTTTCTTCTAGATTGGATGTTGGTACTTCCTCTATGGGGGAGTATGTGTATCTGAGTTGATTCATGAGGACTCTAGTGAATGTATTTTTCTGAACAGTGTCTTTTGACATTAGAGTTGTTGTTGACATAATGATGAAATTTTGGTCATTGATGTCAATGGGGGAGAAGTGTACATGAAAAAACCATTTGTACCATCTATTGGAGAAAACTGAATAGGAAATCAAAGCAAGATTTGATTGATGAAGAAGACTTGAAAGCATTTTCAGAGCAGCAGTGTTGTAGTGTTAGATTTATGGAACATTGGATGTTTTTTCATCTATGTTTTCATCAATGCCAATGGGGGAGATTGTTAGGAATGAATGCTAAATATATCCTATGGGAATACTGGCAGCCATTCTGTAGCATTTGTTATTGCATTCATGACTATGATTGTCTTTGATGTCAACACAGTAATCTACTGGAGAAAAGCAGAGGAGTAGATAGTGTTTTGATTAGCGCACGTGGGATATTGCAGATCAAGCTATGTGATGTTGAGGATTTACTCTTGGATATCTTATATGTTCATGTTTAAGAGCGCAAATAGTAATTCATTTATTCATGGAAGTTATGAGCATTTTGGTGGAAGTAGTATTCAGGAAGTGTTCCTCAGTAGCAGTTTGTGGAAACCGGATGATATCTCCTAATTAGGATGGAATCTAGTTTTGCGCAGTTAAAGGGAAGTTGAAGATATGTTGATAGTGATGTGGATGGTAGTGCAAACTTTAAGGTTGCACGAGTGAAGAATTATTCTAATTGGAAGCTGATAGTTTTGTGTAAATTTGATGTAACATATGGAAACCTTTTATTTTGTAATTGGATGCTGACTCATTTGTAATTACTTGAGTGTGGTATAAAGGAAGGAATGTCTTTCCTTGTTGTAAGTGATATGGAATATGTAATTGTGAAAGAAAATTTGTGAAGAGGATATGCAAGGTACAAAGATCTAAAATTGAGATCTAGTGTAGCAGTGAAGTGCGGTTTGGCATAGTCAGAAAAGAGGTAACATATTGTTAAGATCGGTAATGAATTGATATTATTCTATTGAATAATCTAGAGATCATTTGGACAATCTGTTTAGTGATCTTGACATTGAAGCTATTTGGGCAGTGGGTCCTTCTATCTTCCATAACTCCTAACAGAGTTAGAATCTTTTAGCAGGGATTCAAAATCTTCTAACCGGGATTCATATGTACTGAATGTATTTCATAAGGATCCTAGCTGTGTCCATCCTTTCACAATGAATATTCATATTAGTGCATCTTTTGTGGGCATCATTCCCATCGGGGTTTACTCTTTGATCAAGAGGTTCCCTAGTCAACATATCTTGTGTCATTGTGTTATTGTGTATGAATATATTTATATGGTTGGTAATTATATTGCTTACATGGTTAAACTTTGTTGAAGTTGATAAAAGTTATAATTATCAGATAACTGATTCACCCCCCCCCCCCCCTGCTTAGTTATCTTGGTGGACTTTACTTTCTAACATCAGTTTGCATGTCAACAACTTTTCTCTTCTTTGATGATGTGTCTATACCCAATAATTTGAATGCCCCTTCCAACTGTTTATTTATAAGTATAAGTGAAAGCAATTGAGCTTGTTCAAGTATTTCAAAATTATCAAATTTACCCAATATTTCTCTTGCTATCATTTTCATTGATCTCTTCTTAGGAAGACTTAAGTGTTGACCATTAGCAAGTGATCTCAAATTGTCCACATCCATTGTAAGTAAATGATCTAAGCTTCTATAATTAATATTTTTCTTTACAATTTGAGTTAAATTTAAAAGTTCATCCATACTAGTAGGAGCACATGATGTTGACCCTTCTCCAACATCAATTGTTTAGGCTTCTGTAGGGAGTAATCGTGACCCTTCTTCAATGTGCAATTCTTCAACTTGACTTCATCCTCCTACTTCAGCTTGTCTTTCAGCTTCTTTAGTTTTATGATAATATGTCAATGCAGCTTCACAATTTCTTTTTTTAGTACCAGGTGACCTTTTTCTAGAAGATTTACTTTGTCTTCCCTTCTTGTTCCCCATTTCTTCGAGCTCCAAAAAATGTCTTCCACAAGATCATCAACAAAAATTTCTTCTTCAAAAAATACTTTAACCTAATATTTGTCCTCTCCAAAATTATGTCTTTGAAAAAATAGAAATATCAATCCTCCTTCAAAAAATGCCTTCAATAATAGAAAATGTGAATTTATTAATTTTAATTTGATGTAAAATAGAAATAAAATTTTTTACTTTTATACCATTTTAAAAAAAATTTACAAAATAATTTTACTAGCTGACTTCGTGCGAAGTACCTACTTCGTGTGAAGTACCCAAGGCAAAATTCCGGTGGGTGTCTTTTCTACCAGGATTTTCACTTGAGAGGTTTCGTGCAAAGGGTCTTCACACAAAGCCCATCAAGTCTCTTCGTGCGAAGGGGGTCTTCGCATGAAGACCCCAAAACTAAGATTTTGCCCTCAGAAAATAACTTAACTACAAAAAAATGGTCTTCTAAGGCCTGAAACAAGGACTAAACAAGATGATTTTTTCAAACAAATGATTTCAAATGATGCTATTCGGAGCAAGCTTTCTAATGAATATAATTTTAATACATAATAAGTTCTATTAGTTCTTCAAAAGATTTTACCCTCCATGAGACACCAATATACCTATGGTTGATATTAAGGAGGGGTTAGTTCCAAATGTGAGAAATCTATAGGTAATTGGACCAACTATATGGACAAGACTGGCCTCTTCACTTCTGGCTCTACAAAACCAAGGCGGGTGCACCTGATCCAATAGATACAACTCTATTCCTTACTCAATACTGGATCTTACAATAGATAACAGTGAGAAAGTACTAAATAACAACCTATTATTCATTGACTCTCCATCACTGGGGTGAAATAATTGATACCCACAAACATAAAACTGAAAAGATTGAAAGGATTTGATTAAAATTTTGCAGAATACAACACATCCCAACCAAACATGTATTAGGATAAAGTTTACTTGCTTCAGATCAGTGCCTTATCCATTGGGCAAATCATCTAGTGCACTACAGAATATAGAGACTGATTACTATTACTTCACCATAGATCCAAGTCATAAACACAAATACCCAGAACCATACTGTTTACAGAAATCCCTGTGCAAACCCTATGAACTTGTGCATCATCTAAAGCATATTTTAATTTGATTTCAACTAGAACTAAATATAAATAACACATGCATAGATAAACTCCATACAAAGAATCAGAACATTCAAAACCCATAAAACTTGACATAGATTTGAGAGAAATGGAACTAAAAACTTGAATTAAGAATGAGGACCTAAGCCTCTATATACACCTTGCTTCAAGATTCAGAGCCTCTTGACACAATATGCAAATGATCTGCAACTTTCTACTCTATTTTGATACAAACTGGACTGAATATGTCCTACTCCTTGACTGAAGGTTCAAGATATGACCTTGTGAACCAGAAAATGAGCCACCTTTGTAAATGGTCTTGGAAATACTAATATAGGATTGCAACAAGCTTAGAACTATTTAGGGCATTTTTAGGGCAACACAGTCAACCCTAAGACTATAAAAAATATCTCAGATAAATTTGATATCATTTCATTCTAGAACATCTTTTACAAAATTTCTCCATCTTTACCCAAATTTAATCCTAGAATACACAGTCCATTATTGCTCTTACCAACTTGACCAAAATTGAATTTTAACATCACCAATGGATTCCTCATTTTGTGGCGATTCCAAAAACATATAATACTTATATATTTGGTCAAAAAATGAGCCCTGGACATCATTTTTCATGAGCAGTTGCATTATTTAAATTTTTGAATTTCTTAATATAGTCTGACTATACAAATTCGAATTTAATATTTGCTGCACATTTTGAAAATTGAAATGGGCCAACATGCCATGTGGCACCACCTCATCACCATATCATACCTATCATCACACCCTCCACCACTTATCATTCTCTAATTGGCCTGTACTGTTGACTGAGAGCCAATATGGAACCTCATCTCGGGACACGTGTCAGCACGTCATTGATTTGTAGTGGTTAACTCCCAGACATCTTCAACCTCACACTTTTATGATGACTGTCAGATCGGCATGCATCCCAAGGTAGCCGACCAACATACTGTTTGAATGCTTCATCATTGATCTTTGCCACATGTCACATTCCTATTGGCTCGCGGATCCACCTAGGCACCTTACTATACCAACCTGCCACATCACCACTGAGACACATGTCTCTCTGTTGTTATAGCACATAGATATCTTCCATGCATCTTCCTCTTTCTGGATCACCGATGACCATTGATCGTGTGGCATGTATCTCGATGCATCTGACCTGCAATTTAACACTAAATCAAAATTAGTTTACCTTTCACCTAGGGCCTACTATCCCATGTCACTACCCTTGTCACTGCCTTGGTTTCTGTGCACATGTGAGCAGCCTTCCACTGGGCGTCCCCTTTGGATACCCTCATATTATAAGTTTTTCCTTATAAACATCAAAGAACCGCCTTGTCTGTTGAATGTGGGATTAAACCTTCATTTTGAAATAATGATTTTGTTTCAAAAGTTTCCTTAGTGTGTGTGCTAGCTGGCCTGGCCCACCTCCTCCACAGCCTTCTCCCTTTCACTTTACTAAGTGAGTGAGCACCTTTGTATTTAAAAAATGCATATCTACTAAGTGGGAGGAATGTGGGACTAGGGACCACAAACCTCCTCTGAATGAGCCTTTCCACATATCGGCCCCCAATCTCTTTCGGCTTGCAAATAGCTTGGAGAAAAAAACCCCCTTTGGAGAATGCACAACCTCGCTAACAGTCTGCAGATGACACATAAAAATGGAGGGAGATGTATTTGAAAAAGGACACAATCAACTCATTTTGGCCCTGCAAACTTCCCACAACACATGGTCCATTGTTCTGACTGGTGTGCACAAGGGAAAGGTATGGTAACACCTTCCACACCCTGCACACAAGGTATGCCCTCCCTCATAGGTTTTGTGCATGTGCAAGACCAGAGGGATCTTCTAAAAACCCTCGTACTAGACTGCCTTCTCACTGGAATGCCACACATTGTGAATTGCAGACCAGATGCATAACACCCCTGATGTAATGTGCAATACATTATTTCCTTGATATGTGAAAAGGATGGAAACCTACACAAGCCCATAAGAGGCTCAGGTAACATCTCCCATCTCCATGGTGTGCACAGGATACTAGACTTCTGGTGTATTTATCTCTTGTAAATAACAGGTGTGTATGATTTCATCTTTGTAGCCTCATGACATAATGTCATTTGTCTTTAT
Source organism: Chamaecyparis obtusa (assembly GCA_027943335.1). Lineage (NCBI taxonomy): Eukaryota > Viridiplantae > Streptophyta > Pinopsida > Cupressales > Cupressaceae > Chamaecyparis > Chamaecyparis obtusa. The sequence goes on along the minus strand of BSBK01000935.1, from coordinate 38,004 downwards.
TGAGCACTTCAAATCCTGGTGCATGTGCAATACCTCTCAAAACATTGGCAGCCTTCATTAGTGCATGTGCTACTACATTGAAACATCCTTTCATTTTGGGCCTACAAGCTCCATTGAATGCCTTTGCCCCCCAATTCCCTGTGGCTTGCCTCCTTTTTAGTGCATAGCATTCTGATTATTTGGGCAGCCACTCTTGGGTGAGGCATGCACTCCTCCATCAACACCCACTGCAGCAAGATAAGGCCCTGTATGATGTTTGGTCATATAAGGAAAGTTGAAAATTGAAAAGAGAAACTTAGAACTTGATTAACAAATTCCACTGGAGAAGAAATTGAATTGATGTAGACTGTTTCTTGTTCACTAATCTCTTCATTGGGATACTTCGGGAACTACAAGGGAGGCTCCTTACAGTAGTCATATTTATCTCCCATGTTTAGAATAAGCGCTTCCACTTTTTCAATAAAATCTATTGCAAATGGGACCATCTTTCTCCTCCAGAAAGCAACACGTTGATGACAATATATTTTCCTCCAAAGCACCATAATTTAGATTTATGAAAATGCCCTTTAAAATAATGAGGTAGGTCGGGCCCCAAGTCGGTCCGGCCTAAAAAAAAATTGATTTCAAACAACCGGCCCCAAAATCATCTAGAATGATTGGTGCTTACAAATGGATCTGACCCGGAAAATTGGATACTCAAAAACTTTAATTTTTACCAGTTTGCCAGTTGCCAATATGTAATAAAATACCTCCATTTGTGCCATTAAAACAAGGACAAAAAATTATCCCCGGAAGCTAAAACTTAGAGAGTACAAACCTTGTACTATAGATAACCACCCTGCCAAAGGGATTCACCAAACAATGGATGAGGCAGGAGCTTTTAAAAGTTGAAAATGCTCGTTCAGAATTTGCTGACAAACACAGACTGAAAACCACTGCCAACTGCCTTAGAAGGAGACAAATGTAAAAATAAAAAATGATGAGCTGAAGGCACGCCACCGAATTTGGAAGAAACCTCACATGCAAGGATCGAAACAAAAAAACCCTCAACTGGAGATGAGCATCTGGCAAAAAGTTACGAATTTTTGAAAATGGCTACTTTACAAAGCTATGCTATCCACACTTTTCATCAATATAAAACTTATTTTTGTCTTACCCTGCAATCTGATGAAATAGAAACCTCACGGTCTAAAACCCTAGAAGAAGATTCTCTCACAAATAGAAAACAATTCTACATTCAGATTCATTAAACAGTCAACCAATTATCAATTATTAATCTTCAAATTCGGCCACTTAAAACATCCTGAACTGAAAATAATCAAATTCGTAGAAATTGCATTTGGAATTGATCAAGCAAAGTGATCAATCCGATTGGCAGAGACTTGAAAATTCTAAGGCAAGTACACTTCCAGGTCCAAAACATGGAATATCCTTCAATTATGCTTGACCTCAATCCGAGCATAAATAGAAATATCCCAAAGTGAGCCACTCACAAAATTGAACTGTGCATTCTCAAAGAAACTTAGAAATTATAAACAGAATAGCTCTGATAAACATATCAAACAGATTCATCATGGCCTGAAAAGTGAAACACAAGAAGTATTTGACCACTAGAATACATGGAAAAAGGAATTTTCTTGATTGGGTCATAGGGTCAAAAGTTATAATCAATCAAACAGGACCACTCAAAAAATTGGGCAGATTAGAGAAAGAGGACAAATCTGGAAAGCCAACTTTGGGGGATCCAAAAGCTTATCAAACAAACTCAAAATGGCTTGAGCTTTGAAACATAAGCTCTATGATATACATTGTAAATGTTCCCAAAGTGGTGAGCCATGAAACCTAACAGGACACAAGATATTCAAATGCAAATAGGGCCTGCTACAATGATTTGACACTTAGGCAAAATGCAGATTTAGGTGAACACCTCAAAATGGCTACTCCCTAAACACTTCAGATTCTTCATTTAGGAGCTGGAACCCACTGCATATGTCAAATAAAAGGTTTTGAACCCATTCCCAAAGTTTTATCACATGAAATTCATCATGCCCATTTCTATATGCTCTTAAACTCAAGTCTTATAAACTGTTCTGTGAAGGACACAAACTTTGGCTTAAGAAAATTCTTTGATTATGGATTCAAAATTATCTGGATATTTTTAGCTCCAAAAGTGGCTTTGGTTGGGGATGCATGCCCCCTACGGGCATGTAGAGAATTCAGGATCTTTGGTAGAGCATACCACTCAAAAATGAAAACCGACTTCTTTTCTCTTTCTCAAAAATGGGAAACCTTACTGAAAGAAACACACCACACAACTGAAAATAAAGCCACTATACATTATATGCATCACTTTCAAAGGCTCACAGCCTCAAAAATGGAAGCACTATTTACCTCTATCAAACATAAAATTTGCATCCATATATGAGACCAGCTGCTTAAAAAACTTTTGACAAACATGCTACTAACATATATGAAAAAACTTGAGTTGAACGATAATCATGTACTTGCCATAACGCAAAATCTTTTGGTCATAACCAACCTCATGTAGATATTCCAAAAAATATGGGAGATCCATTACCTCTTCTTGATGTTGACTGAAAATATAAGTTCTATCTAGCAATGCATCAAAGTATAAGCTATAATGACCATCATGCATTACTAAAAACTTATCTAGCTGAAAATGAATTGAATCCCCAAACTTATCTTTGTGAGATGATTCAACCACTAAGTGACTTTTCTCCTCTAGGATGTGTTCACAATCTGAATAGAAAACCAAGTGCAATCCCTCTTTATGATCACTATGACATAGAGACAACTGATCCATACCATCACTTTTATCAATAAATTTGTTATCGTCAACACTATCATAATCATCATCATATTCGTCCAAAGAAAGAAAAGAAATTGAACAAGGAACTTGTTCATCATTAGGATCTTCATGATTGGACAACATATTTCCATGGTCTTCTTTATCTTTGTTAACCAACTAAGAATAAAAATATTGCAATTCAATCCAGTGGTTGTAGTTATTAGACTTAACTTGCTCATTACTTTGTGAAGAAGGAATCCAGTCAGTTACAAGATTGGTTTGCAAGCTAAGGGGAAACATCTCCTCATAAAATGTCTGAAAACCATCACCTTCCTCTCAACTTCTACTAATGTCTTGTACACATAAATCTGAATGATCAAACAATGTTTCTTCTAAAACTTGTAGGGCGGAAAAGTCACATTCAGATTTATCAACTTCCTCAATACTCTGATTGATGCAATAGTCTCCGACACTAAGCTGATCAAAATATGAATCTATACCAACATATGAATCCTCATATTCATCATACATGACATTCTCATATTCCTCACACTCATATGCATTATAATCTTGCAAAATGTTCAATCTTTGAAAATCAACTTCTAAGAGGTCTGAGATTTCATCACTGCTTAGTGTGCACTAGATTTCATTTTTATTTTCTTTGGCTTCATAATTGATGCTGCAAATTTCCTCCCTTTTTAGAATAGGGGCTGCAAACTCTTGGCTCATATCATTTTGTGCAAATCCATCACTACAACAACTTTGATCCGCATCATATTTATCTTTTTGATGTTTGTACAAATGTTTCTTATAGTGGGATAACAAAATTGTTCTCTTATGATGACAAAAGGAGAGGTCTACAAACTTAATAGAAATATCATTGACTGTAGACTCATATTCATCATCTTCATATTCACTAAATTCATTATCAGCATCATAATCTTTATTTGCACAGGGCTTCTCACAAGGAGATCTTACTGTCATATCCTGATAATCTAATTTTGGATCATTAGAAGAACATACTTTTGTATCCGGCACAGAATCACAACTAATGTAAAATTTAGAACAATCAGACACATTGTCCTGACATTTTACCTTTGTACATGAAAGTAATCAGCATCTTGAATGCATGTTTGAACATCAAAAGGGAATCTTTGAAGTTCAATCGTATGCATATTACACAAGTCTTTAAGAAAATCATTTCGAACTACAACTTGTGACTCCAAATTGAAATAATTCTGGGAAACATCATCATGCTAAATCAAAAAACTAAAAGATTCATTTTCTGATTGGTAACTAATATGTCCTTGCCAACTTGTTTCAACATCCTCTAAGAATAGGACATCAGCACTCTTTACAGCCAAACCTTGGATAAAAGAACATACCACTGGTTGAATCAAACAATTTGATATGGAATTTGAAAAGTCATTTAGTTTTTCATCAAATGTTTCAGATTGTGGCTCCAAAAAATTAGCAGACAACCCATTGCACATGTTCTCCCTTCAACATATGTCTTCTTGAAATGATTCATTGTTATAGGGTGAACTGAGCTACCATGGTTTCATATTCAGGCTCACAAAAGCCTTCATCCATCTTATGATTAGCAACTTCACATGGTAAATCAAGAGCTGAAAACATACAAACTAAAAAATTAGTTTCACCACCTCTGTTATCTAAAACACAAGAATTCATTAATGCCCTAGTCATATCAACCTTTTCACAATCATCTCCAGCATATGACAACTGCTCATTCTTTTTACAAGGTAGTCCATAGACCACTTCCTTGTCTTCAAGAATATCAGGATCACTTTGACTCCTCGAATCTTCTTCTTCACTATCAGCATCACACATAACTTCATCACTTAGGGTTTTATCATCATCTGATGGAAAATCTACCCCCTCTTCATTTTCAATACTTAATTGCAAACAATAAGTCCTTGCAACCTCAGAACTAGAAGAACTAGTTTCAAATCTACTTGGTGTATATCCCTTGTATACATCTATCTCTGCATCAAGAAAATGTTGGAATTATTCACCGACCATGCTAACTTCTACATCAGGGAAATTCATTGTTAGCTGCAAATTTTCTTCATTCACATTTTGTTCAGAAGCATAACTTGAAACATAATTAGTAAGATCGGTAGAGATGGAAAACTTTTGACATTGAGTTTCATTTGTTGATTTGCATCCATCTTCTTCGATTGGGATATTATGACAATAGACTCCAGCGGATAAAAACCCTTTATCAATTTTGTATCTCAAATTATTTTCAATGTCCATTGTTGTCATAAAAGCCTAATGTAAATTATTTGGCTCTTTATTTCTTAACAAGAAGCTCATCTTTCTATCAAAAGCACCCAAATAAATGACTAAACAAACATGGTCATTGGGTCTATAGTCTTTCAAAATATCATGCAATGCCTTGGCAAATCTAATGTTGAATGGTGGAACCAATTCATCCTCTTCAATTTGAATCTCCCTTAGTTTATTGAGCAAGATACTCACATCAATTCTCTCAGCAAACTGCTCCATGAAAGCTGAATTGAAGTCCTCCAATGAAGAAATAGAGTTCACTGGTAGTGAATAAAACTAGACCCTGGCATCATCCTTTAAAGTCTGAACCAAAAAATTCATAATAACATCTTCATGACAAATCTTGAAGTCTCCCATCAAATTAGAAAACTCTTGCAGATGATCACATGCTGAATCTGATCGTTTCCCCTTTAACTCTTGCAAATGCTTCCTAATCTTGGTAGGAATCTCATTCGGGAAACCATGTATACCATCAAAACATAATGGTGCATACCTCTGTATAGAAAGACCTCTACTTGAATCCATTATGGACTACACTTCCTCTTAATGATATTTTTAGATTTTATTACAAACAACTTATGTAACCATAAGGATTATAAAATCACACATATTCCTCCAAAGATACATCCCAAATTTGTTAATAAATCCAAAGGAATATGCAGACTCACAATTTTAAAATCCTTTTTATGTGGTGACTTTTTCACCCAATAAGGATTATACAAATATAAATCATTCAATGAGAAATACCTGGTAAGTTTTTTGATGCTGCAATTTTTCTTTGGCTGGAAACGAATGGCAAATTTTAGAGCTCACTTCATAGCTCCATCGGGTTCCTTTATAGAGTCACCACCTCCTTGAAGAGGAAAAAACACTTTATCTTTGTTTCTGTATAGTTTTTCCAGCCAACATGAAAAATCACTAGAACTTCAAACAGTGTTTATCAGAGCTGGATATATAATATCTTTATTTTGAACTTGCACTGATCAAACCAAGGATCTCAGAGTCGCCACTCACAACTTGGTGAGATTATTTGAACTTTTAAAATTGACTCTTTACACTTCAATGGAAACCACTGGATAACAAATAAGATGGCCAGGAGTCAACCTCTACTCGTACCCACATTATTTATAACTGATTTATAACACTAGAGATATCAACTAATTGAAATAGGTAAGTCAGGAGTCCAACTCAACTTGGAACCTACACTATTTTCTCATGATTATAATCTCCCCAGTGGAGTCACCATCTTGTTGGTTCTTCAAAATATTGTACACTCTATGAGACACCAATATACCTACGACTGATATTAACGAGGGGTTAGTTCCAAATGTGAGAAATCTGTAGGTAACTGGACCAACTATAGGGACAAGATTTCCCTCTTCACTTCTGGATCTACAAAACCAAGGTAGGTGCACCTGATCAAATAGATACAACTCTATTCCTTACTCAATACTAGATCTTACAATAGATAACAGTGAGAAAGTACTAAATAACAACCTATTATTCATTGAATCTCCATCTTTGGGGTGAAATAACTGATACCCACAAACATAAAACTAAAAAGATTGAAAGGATTTGATTAAACTTTTGTAGAATACAACACATCCCAACCAAACATGTATCAAGATAAAGTTTACTTTCTTCATATCAATGCCTTATCTATTGGGCAAATCATCTAGTGCACTACAAAATATAGAGACTGATTACTATTACTTCACCATAGATCCAAGTCATAAACACAAATACCCAGAACCATACTGCTTACATAAATCCCTGTGCAAACCCTATGAACTTGTGCATCATCTAAATTATATTTTAATCTAATTTCAACTAGAACTGAAGATAAATAACACATGCATAGATAAACTCCATACAAAGAATCAGAACATTCAAAACCCATAAAACTTGACACAGATTTGAGAGAAATGGAACTGAAAACTTGAATTAAGAATGAGGACCTAAGCCTCTGTATACACCTTGCTTCAAAATTCAGAGCCTCTTGACACAATATGCAAACAATCTACAACTTTCTACTTTGTTTTGATACAAACTGGACTGAATATGTCCTACTCCTTGACTAAAGGTTCAAGATATGACCTTGTGAACTAGAAAACCAACCGTATTTGTAAATGGTCTTGGAAATCCTAATATAGGATTGCAAAAAGTTTAGGACCATTTAGGGCATTTTTAGGGCAACACAATCAACCCTAAGACTCTCAAAAATATCTCAGATAAATCTGATATCATTTCATTCTAGAACATCTTTTACAAAATATCTACATCTTTACCCAAATTTGATCCCAAAATTCACAGTCCATTACTGCTCTTACCAACTTGACCAAAACTAAATTTTAATGTCACTATTTGATTCCTCATTTTGTGGTGATTCTGAAAACATATAATGCTTGTATATTTGGTCAAAAATTGAGCCTTGGACATCATTTTTCATGAGCAGCTGGATTATTTAAATTTTTGAATTTCTTTATATAGTCTGACTATATGAATTCAAATTTAATATTTGCTACACACTTTGAAAATTGAAATGGGCCCACATGCCATGTGGTACCACCTCATCACCATATCGTACCTATCATCACACCCTCCACCACTTGTCATTCTCTAATTAGCCTGTACTGCTAACTAGGTGCCAATATGGAACCTCACCTTGGGACACATGTCAGCACATCGTTGATTCACAGTGGTTAACTCTCAGGCATCTTCAACCTCACAATTTTATGATGATCATCGGATCAGCATGCATCCCAAGGTGGCTGACCAACATACTGTTTGAATGCTTCGTCATTAGTCTTCACCACATGTCACATTCCTATTGGCTCATTGATCCACCTAGGTGCCTGACTGTACTGGCCCACCACATCACCACTAAGATGTGTGTCGCTCTATCATTATAGTGCATAGATATCTTCCATGCATCTTCCTCTTTCCAGATCATCGACAACCATTGATCATGTAGCACGTATCTCAATCCATCCGACCTACAATTTAACACTTAATCAAAATTAGTTTACCTTTCATGTGGGGCCTATTGTGCCATGTCACTATCCTTATCACTGCCTTGGTTTCTATGCATGCATGAGTAGCCTTCCACTGGGCATCCTCTTTGGATACCCTCATATTGTAATTTTTTCCTTGTAAACATCAAAGAACTATCATGTCTGTTGAATGTGGGATTAAACCTTCATTTTGAAATAATGATTTTGTTTCAAAAGTCACCGCAGCATGCATGCTAGCTGGCCTGGCCCACACAAGTGAATAGATCCTCAACAGCCTTCCCTCTTTCACTTTACTAAGTGAGTGAGCACCTTTGTATTTAAAAAATGCATATCTACTAAGCGGGAGGAATGTGGGACTAAGGACCACAAACCTTCTCTAGGTGAGCCTTTGCACATATCGGCCCCAATCTCTTTCAGCCTACAAATAGCTTGGAGCACAACACCCCCTTTGGAAAATATGTAGCCTCCCTAACAACCTGCAAATGACACATAAAAATGGAGGGAGATGTATTTGAAAAAGGACACAATCAACTCATTTTGGGCTTGCAAACTTCCCACAACACATGGTCCACTGTTTCGATTGGTGTATGCAAGGGAAAGTTATGGTAATGCCTTCCACACCCTACACATAAGGTATGCCCTCCCTCACAGGTTTTGTGCATGCCCAATACCAGAGGGATCTTCTGAAAACTCTCGTACCAGCCTGCCTTCTCACTGGAATGCCACGCACTGTGAATTGTAGATCAAATGCGTTACACCCCTGATGTAATGTGCAATACATTATTTCCTTGATATGTGAAAAGGCTAGAAACCTACGCAAGCCCATAAAAGGCTCACGTAACATATCCCATCTCGATGGTGTGCACATGATACTATACTTCTAGTGTATTTATCTCTCATAAATAACATGTGTGTATGATTTCCTCTTTGCAGCCTCATGACATTATGTCATTTGTCTTTATTGAGCACTTCAAATCCTGGTGCATGTGCAATACCTCTCAAAACACTGGCAGCCTTCATTAGTGCATGTGCTACTGCATTGAAACGTCCTCCTTTCATTTTGGGCCTGCAGCCTGCATTTAAGGCCTGCGCCCCCCAAATCCATGTGTCTTGCCTCCTTTTTAGTGCATAGCATTCAGATTATTTGGGTAGCCACTCTTTGGTGAGGCATGCACTCCTCCATCAACACTGACTGCAGCAAGACAAGGCCTTGTATGATGTTTTGTCATCTAAGGAAAGCTGAAAATTGAAAAGAGAAACTTAGAACTTGATTAACAAATTCCACTAGAGAAGAAACTGAATTGATGGAGACTATTTCTTGTTCACTAATCTCTTCATTAGGATACTTCAGGAAATACACGGGAGGCTCCTTGCAGTAGTCATATTTATCTCCCATGTTCAGAATAAGCACTTCCACTATTTCAATAAAATCTATTGCAAATGGGACCATGCTTTCTCCTCTAGAAAGAAACACGTTGATGACAATATATTTTCCTCCAAAGCACCATAATTTAGATTTGTGAAAATTCCCTTTAAAATAACAAGGTAGGTCGGGCCCCAAGTGGGTCCAGCCTAAAAAAATTTTGATTTCAAACAACTGGCCCCAAAATCATCTAGAATGATTGGCACTTACAAATAGATCCAACCCGAAAAATTGGATACTCAAAAACTTTAATTTTTACCAGTTCGCCAGTCGCCAATTTGTAATAAGTTCGCCAATCACCAATTTGTAATAAAACACCTCCATTCACGCCATTAAAACACCAATGAAAAATTATCCCTGGAAGCTAAAAGTTGGAGAGTACAAACCTTGTACTATAGATAACCACCCTGCCAAAGGGATTCGCTAAACAATAAATGAGGCAAGAGATTTTAAAAGTTGAAAATACCCATTCAGAATTTGCTGACAAACACAAACTAAAAACCACTGCTGACAGCCTCAGAAGGAGACAGATGAAAAAATAACAAACGATGAGCTGAAGGCATGCCACCGAATCTGGAAGAAACCTCATATGCAAGGATCAAAACAAAACAACCCTCAACTAGAGACGAGCATCTGGAAAAAAGCTACAAATTTTTGAAAATGGCTACTTTACAAAGCTATGCTATACACACTTTTCATCAATATAAAACTTCTTTTTGTTTAACCCTCCAATCTGATGAAACAGAAACCTCACAATCTGAAACCCCGGAAGAAGTTTCTCTCTCACAAATAGAAGGCAAGTCTACATTCAGATTCATCAAACAATCAACCAATTATCAATTATTAATCTTCAAAGTCATCCACTTAAAACATCCTAAATTGAGAACAATCAAATTCATAGAAATTGCATTTGGAATTGATCAAGCAAAGTGATCAATCCGATTGGAAGAGACTTGAAAATTTTGAGGAAAGTACACTTCCAGGTCCACAACATGGAATATCCTTCAATTATGCTAGACCTCGATCTCGGTGTAAATAGCAAGATCCCAAAGTGAGCCACTCACAAAATTGAACTGTGCATTCTCAAAGAAACTTAGAAATTGCAAACAAAATAGCTACGGTAAACATATCAAATGGATTCATCATGGCCTAAAAAGTGAAACACAAGAATTATTTGACCACTGGAATACATGGAAAAATGAATTTTATCGATTGGGTCATAGGGTCAAAAGTTATAATCAATCAAACAGGACCACTCAAAAAATCGAGCAGATTAGAGAAAGAGGACAAATCTAGAAAGCCAACTTTTGGGGATCCAAAAACTTATCAAACAGACTCGAAATGGTTTGAGCTTTGAAATATAAGCTCTCTGATATACATTGTAAATATTCCCAAAGTGGTGAGCCATGAAACCTAACAGGACACAAGATATTCAAATGCAAAAAGGGCTTGCTACAACGATTTGACACTTAGGCAAAATGCAGATTTAGGTGAACACCTCAAAATGGCTACTCCCTAAACACTTCAAATTCTTCATTTAGGAGCTGGAACCCACTGCATATGTCAAATGAAAGGTGTTAAACCCATTCCCCAAGCTATATCACATGAAATTCATCAGGCCCATTTCTATATGCTCTTGAACTCAAGTCTTTTAAACTATTCTTTGAAGGGCACAAACTTTGTCTTAAGAAAATTCTCTGATTATGGACTCAAAATTATCTGGATATTTTTATCTCCAACAAGTTCATTATCACTTTTAAATATTACTTTAACTAAACATTGGTTGTTGGTCATTCAACAACCTGTCTCTTAAAGACTTTGGGAAAAATAGTAAATGATCAAAAAAAAAATTTAAATATATGTAGGAAAAGTGTATTTGTGTTACCTTTCTATGAAAGAAAGAAAAAATGAATTTCGATATACATAGATCAAGTTAGAGCAATCCAAGTGACCTTATGTCTAAATTACAGTTACTATCACTTTAAAACTTAATAAACTATGAAATATTGATCCAAAATGAATAAAACCAATTGCATCCTTTAGATATTGAAGTTAAAAATATAATCTCAAAAGAATTACATCGTTATCATATTTTAAAAAAAAATTATTCTGATCCAAGTGACAATAACTCCTTAAAACATAGTTTTTTCACGCAAACCACTTTTAGAAGGAAAAGCAAAAATGAATTTAAATGATTTTTTTTTTAAAATATATTTATAAACTAGAAATAAAATTCTAAAAGACTCTAGTTTACATCATCTTCAAATTCCTAATAGTTTTGTGGCAACAGATGTTCGAAAGTGAATTTTTTTCTCTGTAATGCCCCGCCAGGGAACCCAAAAGAATTTAACCTAAACATACTGCTAAGTTTGGTGAACAATTTTTTTTTCTAAAGTTAACAAACAAGATAACAATAGTGCAGAAGCATTAACCATTTTCTCACATTGAAACAACATCCAACACAAATTACAAGACTCAAAGGTTCCATGACGTAGAGTTACTTAAGAACAAAATGCAACTAAACTAACATCACCAAAAGATTCCATAACATATAAATTACAATTACAAGATATAACAATAAATATAATCCTCATGGACATCCATGATATCCAAATAAATGAACACCCACTGCACATGTCGCAGGGTATGTAATAATAAAACTAACATAAAAGTACAATGACTAGATTAGGTATCACAGGCGATACACTAATACAGGATTACAAATAATGAAGATAAGAAAGAACATCAATGAAACATCACAAGGAAACCAACTATAGGATCACTATCAAGCACCGACACCAGGATGTCGAATATCAAATGGTAAGGAATCACTACCACCCATCTGTGTAGAACCACAAAGGCCTACCCCACCATGTTGAGGAGATAATCACAAACCCCAATCGGATAACCAATACAAAACAAGGATAAAAATATAAGTAGAAGGATCCTGAAAAGCACTCTAACTCAAGATACACATGATAAAATATAGGTACAACTCACTAATCCAGAGGCAACCGACACATGTAGAATAACCAGACTATGCATAAGAAGGTGTCATCATGTACATCTAACCCTTGAGTTTTGTCCTGGTAATCTCTCTAGATCCTGGCACCCAAATGACCATACATGGCATCAATGACCTCTCGTATAGATGAAGTCATCAACTATGCCAACTCATCCCTTAAAAGGGGGTTATTCATCTTCTCAACACCATCTTAGTCTATACTAGCACTCAAGCATGGGTGAGGACTTTTGTCTTTTTAGGTTCATTTAAATACCCCTTAATTATATTAAGTTATCACTTGATTATTGATACTTACAATAAATGATCCTAGCAGCCACTTGTGGGCCTCGACACTTATTGCAAGCCACCTCCTACTACATGTCTAGGTAAACTACCTTAGGCTCACAGATCTCTCCTAGATCTAATCAGGTATACCACTAGGTAATCCCAAATCTAGATTCACACAAAAGAAACCAGAAATGATCACAAGGATACCATAACATAATACATAACATAATGAGCCCATATGGTCAAGTAAGGGACGATAATCAGAAAAGCACATACACATCAAATCATAGCTGAAAATAGAAACATCTGACACACACCCCAGCCTTTGTTTCCCCCTAGGTCTTCTAGTACCCAATAACCCATAAAAATTACACTAGAAGACACATCAAGCACGAACAATACAACACTCACATTATTGAACACTGAAAATGACCTATAAGCATTTAAATCTCATTTTCAATATAATTGAATCCAAATATACAACAATGAACAAATAAACTTACTAGGAGAAATGAAACGTAAACATCACAACAATGCCCTAAATATAAAATATTCTCTAATGTTGTTATTTGAATTGAATAGAGCAAAAACGCCCAATTTTAGTATAAAACTAAACATATATGAAAAAAAAACATGTTGTTATCAATAGCACAATTATCCTATATCATAGGTTTGATTTTATACCCTGATAATTATAATTGAATTGAAGTTAATAAACTAATATTAGCTTAATAAGATTTATAAACAAAAATTGATACAACCTAATATAACAAACTTAAATTAGTTAAACTTAATTAACTAATTAAAATTTAATTTAACTAAAAGAATAAATTAACAATTAAATTGTTATCATAACATATAAATTATAAGCTAACAACAATTATAATTCATATAAAATTAAAATTTGAATAAAGTATATATATACTAACTTAAACATTTAATAAATTTAACATTAATTAAAAAAACATCTAACAAATTTTACATTAAATAAAATTTTATAAATTTCATATTAAATAAAATTTAATAACAAATATATATATATATATATATATAAAACATAAACAAAAATTTAAAAAGTACTCATGGGGTGTCGTGGGGGCCATGGCCACCTCACGTGCAGCCCCAAAGGTTGTCATGGTAGCCTTGGCTACCATGCGCAGCCTTGGCTGTCACGACAATCAAAGCTATCGTAGGCAGCCTAGGACTGTCGTGGGGTTGGGGGCTAGGACCCCTGCCCCACCAATTTGTTTATAATTTTTTAATTTTTTTTTTTTTAACTCCCAATTTAATCTTTAACATAAATGCATACATTTTTAAAGTGTAATTTTACTATTATTTTTTTTTTTTTAATAAGTATTTTTAATAAAATATTTAAACAATGCATATCTCTACTGTTATATATATATATATATATATATATATATATATATATATATATATATATATATATATATATTATAAATTAAATATTTCCGACAACGGAAACTAATGGCTCTATGTATTTTTTCTAGAAAAGGAAAAAGGGTCCATTATTGCTTGCTGCACATGAATTTTTGTCCTTTTCTTAACTTGTCTTTTTCTCCATTACTTTTGCAAATACATAACAATTTACTAATGTAGCTTTCTAACATATATAAGCAAATTTATTTACTGTGGTATATTTTTTTTAAACTGTCATTTTTTAATAGGGATTGGGTTTTTACCCAAAATGATGTTTTTTCACTCAAATTGATTTTTTGACAAAGACCCAATAATTTAATTTATGTTCTCTATAGTATAAACTATAGCTAGATTGATTTTTCATTTTCTAGGAGTTCTAGGATGTATTTTCTCTCCAAATTTTGACAGCATAACCCTACTATGCCAAGTAATTAAATAATCCAAAAGCTATGAATCTAAAGGTTTATTAACACCCAAATTGAAAGCATTATTGAATATAGATTTATAGCAATAAATCAGAACAAGCATATGAAAACATAGAAAATTCTATAGATAAATTTACAGGGAGGTTTCTTCAAACCCTACCTCAATTCCAATGCTAGAATTGTAAAGAATGCCTGTAGAATTCTGAAACACCCAATTCTGTCAGATGAAAACTTAGCCCTGCAAATCTGGATCAACAATGCAAGCCAAGCCAATTCCAAATCCAAAGCAATCCTCACCAAAAGCTCAAGCACAAACACAAAGCTCAAGAAATCTAGAAAATGCCAAAATTCTCCAAGAGCTCTCTCCACAAATCCCCAACAACCTAATTGAAAACAAATGAATGCTAATTCCCCCTATTAGGGATTCAACTCCACCATTCATGCAAACCCTAGATGACTCACAATTCAACTCCTAATCAAACTCTCCCTCTTTAGTTGAGAGAAAATACTAATTAATAATTAAAATATATTTAATTGTGCACAACTCAACTTAGTCTCCTAAAGACAAGTTGACTCCTTTTTGAAACATGACATATTCAAAATTTATAAAGCACATGTTAATATTATAAATTCTCATTAATTAATTTAATATTTCAAACACCATTAAATCATGCAATTTAATAATTTAATATCTAATAACCATTACTAATCCTATTTTCACATAACTAATTAATTAAAACCAAATATCTTAATATTTGATTTTTAATTAATTAATAAACATACAAAACATAGGATATAAATTTAACATTATTTTCTAATTACAATACTTAATTTCCAAAATACTCAAATAATTAACTTTAATTTAATTTCCACAATTGAATCCTAGGAACATATTTAATCATTAAATTCAACTATGCATCTAACATTGATAATCACATAAAATAATCTATATAAACATAATTCAACTATAATCAATAAATTAATAGTCACCCACATAACCACAAATCAACTAAAATCAAATGACATAAAACCAAACAAACATAGGAGAAGGGATCCACGAACTCATGCCAACCAGATGAATTCGGGTAGGGTAGTCAAACTAACACTTGTCCAATCCTAGGACATTTAGGCTTAGGTTAGGATTTGGGTTTGTGTATTATCTCCCCTCTTTACCATTGAGATGAATGTTTATGGGCATGCTCACTCCTGCCAATTTAGGGAAGATGATGCCCTATACCTGTGAACCTATCACCACAAGACAAAGCATGTACATACAATAATATATATCAAACAATGATAGGGTACAGTCAGTCATGTGGATCTTGGCTATGCGAGTAACTACGCCTCCCTCCTCTACCAAACAAATATGTCAAATAGATGCAAACACATGATAACCATACACATGCCAATATGGGATCAGTACCATGAATCAATATAAAATATAAACATAACATCAAATGATATCATCATCTAATCTAGGCAATAAGCTGATACACATTCAATGAATAGAAATCCATAATCATCATTTATTAATCATAATAATTGATCACATCAAAAGTGACCTAAAAGAATTCGGTCAAACACTGAAACATAAAGAAACCTAAAAGCAAACTATGGGTAGGGTACTACATTCTCAGAATGTTGAACTCTGTGTCAAAGTTGGCCAAAAAGTGGGACTCACTATTGTGGGACCACCCTTGTTCTATATATACTTCTTCTTCAAGATCCGCATTTAGGAATGCAGATTTCACATCCATCTAATACACTTTGAAGTTTTTGTGTGTAGCATAAGCCAAGAATAATCTCATAGGTTCTATTCTAGAAATAGGAGCAAATGTTTCTTCAAAGTCTATACCTTCTTATTGTGAGTAGCCTTTACATACCAGTCTTTCTTTGTTTCTTACTACAAATACTTCTTCATTCATTTTATTTTTGAAAACACATTTAGTTCCTATCACATTTTTTTTCTTAGGTCTAGGAACCAATTCCCAAGTGTTATTCTTCTTTATTTGATCTAACTCTTCTTTCATAGTATTTATCCAAGATTCATCTCTGGAAGATTCATCTATATTATTTTGTTCAACTTGAGAAATCAAATAGATTTCTTCTAACCTTTGATCTAGTTAATACACCTTGATTAGTATTATCGATAATTTGATTTTTAGGATGATTGTTCTTTACACACCTTAGAGTTTTAGGAACCTTAGTAGCCTCATCTATGTCATTATCACCAATCTCTTTTTTGCATTTAGTCTCAACAATTTCTTCTTCTTCGATAGTAGCAAACTCTTTGATTTCTGTAACCTAATTACAGTCATACATTCTCTCTTTTATCTAAAACCTTTCATCTATCTTCACATTGTTACTTTCAATCTATTTTCTGAATCTCAGATTGAAACATTTGTAAGCCTTTCTTTTGGTAGAGTAACCAAGGAAAATTCCTTCATCACTTCTAGCATCAAACTTTCCTATCTCATCATCTCTCTTGATATAGCACTTACTACCAAATATTCTGAAATATTTTACAATAGGACTATGATTAAACCATAATTAATAAGAGGTCTTATTTGTACCTTCTCTGATTTGAACTATGTTCAATGTGTACACCTCTATCCCAACAGCTTCTCTCCAATGCACATGAGATACGTTACCATTAAGCAACATTGTCCTAGCATCATCAAGTATAGTCTTGTTTCTTCACTCAACTATCCCATTTTGTTACAGAGTCCTAGGAGCAGATGTTTATCTTTGTATTCCATGCTCCTCATAGTATGAATTGAATAAGTCTGAAGTAAACTATCCACCTCTGTCTGATCTTAAACATTTTATCTTTAAGCCTGATTCATTCTCTACTTTTGCCTTGAATATCTTGAATTTATCAAATGCTTCTGATTTTTCTTTTAAGTAACCCACGTCATTCTAGAAAAGTCATCAACAAAAAGTATGAAATACCTTTCACCATAGTATAATTTTGTCCTTGTAGGTCCACATAGGTATGTATGTACCAGATCCAACTTTTCTTTTGATGTATATGCTTTGCTTTTGTAATTTCTTCTTGTCTTTTTTGCCATAGCACATTCTCTGCATACAATCTTAGATGGTTTCACAATCTATGGTAGATCTCTAGCTGTTTTAGTCAAACTTGATTTCACAATATTGTCAAAGTTAACATGACAAAACCTTTTTTTCCATAATGAACTATCATCTAATTTTGAAACAAAACAAGAGGCTCTAGATGTATTTAATTCAAATACATTACCTCTAGATTTAGTACCGGTTGCAATCAACTTTCCTATCTTACTTCTGATAAAACATTTACCATCATTGAGATGTAATGGAAACTCTTTGTCCATCAACTATCCAACACTCAATAAGTTATGCTTGAGTCCATCAATAAATAGTATATTATCTATATTAGTTTTTCCATTCAAAGTAATAAATCATACTCCTATGATAGGTTTAGGAAGATTGTCTCCAAGCCTCACAACACCACCATCATACTTTACTAATTTAACAAACTTATTTTTATCTCCAGTCATATGATATGAACAACCACTATCTATGATCCATTCAGATTTCTTATCAACATGAGATACTAAGGATTTTTCCTCATGTACTGGTTCATCTCTAATAGAAACAAATCTAATCTCCTCATAATCTAAATCATCATCATCAGAAATTCCTTCACTAGCATAATAACATCCCTTATCCTTTGAATACTTAGATTTTGAAAAACTTACACTTGTACTTAGGAACTCTTGTAGGACATCTAGATGCAAAATGACCTACCTTATTACATAAAAAATATTTCAAAGGTAATTTTCCTTCAAATTTTCCCTAACCTCTCTTTTCTCTTCTAGTAATTAGTGCAACAAGTTCATCCATATTTCTCTCTTCTGCATGTATCTTTTCCCATTCCTCAACATATTCACCTAGATCTTCTTTTAGGTTCTCACTGTTAGTGCTCAGAAGTGCAAACATTATCTTCTTGTGTGTAGATGCTTTAAATACAGATTCAAATTTAGGTACAGAATCTCCCAATTCAGTAGCTTCAAAGGTAGTTAGCTTTGCAATCAAAATCTCTTTGTTGAAGTTCAGAGTTAGAGGTATAGTCTCCTGAATAGACATAGCCTTAAACTTGTAAGAAAGTATCAATTGTCTAAGAATCTTCACAAAACTTCTTCTTCATCATAAGTGCCTCCACTATTTCTAGTTCCAACTACAACTTCTATAACCCTTTGAACATAAGCCCTAATACTTTCATCCTCATTCATTTGTAACTTCTCCATCTTTTTTTTCCAGTTCTGTAACTTTTCTTGCTTCGTATACTTGTCTCCTTCATACAGTGCTTCTAATCTTTCCCAAATATGGTATGCCAAATCCAAGTCTTTAACTTCAATAAATTCTCCTTTAGAGAGTGTGTTGATCAATGCTTCCCTTGCAATCATGTTAAGTGAAAATATTTTCTTCTCATCTTCTGAAGTAGATGGTAAGTCATTCTCAGACTTTATAGCTACCTTATTCTTTGTGATCAACTAGTAGTCAATGCCTAAATAGAACAAATGAGTTCACATCTTGTTCTTCCAACTATAAAAGTTCTCAGGATCAAATTTCAAATTTCAGATTATCCTTCCTATAGAACACCATCTCCAGGATCACCTCAAGATGTTAAGCTTTCTCTCTAAGGACCAGTAGCTCTGATACCAATTGTTAGGAATGATAGTCCACAATACAACTAAGAGGGGGTGGTGAATCAGTTGTATTAAAGATTATTAAACTTTAAACTTTGAGTAGCAGCAATATTAGATCTAATGAACATAATGAATTCCAACACAACAACACAATATTTTGGTCTTGGGGAAACCCTGTTAAATGTAAAAACCCCAGTTGGATTTAGCACCCACAAATGATGTACTGAGAGTATAGTATCCTTGTTAGAATATTTAGCCTTGTTAGGAGCTTATTGAAACATTACAGTACATAGTTCTTGTTAGAGGACAAACCCCATTAGGATTTAAGGAAGAAGGATGAGATCATTGCCTAAAGAAGGTTAAATCCACCTTTAGAAATCATTGGTTGCAACAAGTGTATATGAATAAATAAATAATCTTTTAAACTGTTCAACAATAACTTTCTTTTCTTGATTAGTTCCAATGAAGTTCACTAGTAATCCTCTACTCTACATTAGTAGACACAAGCTTGTAGCTTTTCCAATACCTTTTACATCATATATATTCTCTCCATATCTTTTCCAAAGAAAAGATCTTACATATATACCCTATTACATTCTCCATGATTAGGTTGGCCCATTAGGCTTTCCTAATTACATAAACTCTTGCTAAGATACACACAATACCTAAAACAAGTATACAATGATTCTATTACAATTATTAAGGACTAACATCATTAATTTACATTTTCCAAAACAAAATCCATGCTACACCTCTGGACTCAACTCCTAAATAAGTCTTCTCCAGATCACATGCCATAGCTGATGTCATCCAGCATTTTGTACCTTGCATTGATCAACTAGCATCCTTCAATGCCTTATCTTTCATCTCCTAAGCTCGCATATACTTAATCCATATCATCTATAAGATATACCAGAAACATAGAGACTCACTCTGTTAGATTCCACTGTCACTGTTCAAGAACCAATCCTCACCAAAACATTTGTAACTCATTCAATATGAAACTTTACTTGGTGTGATCTTGGATATAAGATCACAACATATTCTTGTTCTCTCATCTGTATTTGCACATTTTAAATCAGCTATATAGTATGAATTCCCATTCAATAACGTAGTGATTAAACATATTAAATGTATCAATCACCACCCCATACATTAGCAATATCCAACAATTATTATACTTGCTCTCTCAAGTAGTGATACTTAATTGATATTTTCTTTGTCTTGGAATGCATCACCAGATTCTTTGATATATTAATTGCACTAGTATTATGATAATACATTGTAATAGGATCAATGATCTCTTCATGCATACCTTCTAGTAGTTGTTTGATCCATACAATATTAGAGAAATTCATAGCTCTTGCCACATATTCAGCTTTAGTAGTAGATTGTGAAATATAAATTTGATTCTTGATTAACCATGTCACTAGTCTTTCTCCTAAAAAAGAAAGCTTCACCACTAGTTCTTTTCTTGTCATCAATATTTCCTTCCCCATTAGCATTATTATAAACTTTAAGATCAAAATCTCTTTTTCTTGTGTATAATAGAGTGAAATCACCAATCCCTTTCAAATATCTAAATATCCTCTTAACTGCAAACAAATGTGTTTCCTTAGGGTTTGCATAAAATATTGCAACAATTCCAATGAAATGTGCTATATCAGGTCTACTATGTACCACATATTTTAATTTACCAATCATGGATCAGTAAAGAGTTTCATTTACCTCCTTAGTATCATCTTCTTTAGATAATTTGCACCTAGTAGCCAGCGGTGTTCCAATTGATTTTGAGTCTTCCATATTGAATGTTTCCCCTTGATATACTTAGATTAAGTGATGTAGATCACATCATTTACTTATTGAATATGAAGTCCAATGAATAATTTAATCTCTCCTATCATAGACATCTCAAATTCCTTTCTCATCTCCTCAGAAAATGACTTAGACATTATCTCATTACCACCAAATATAATGTCATCAAAAAATATTTCATTAATCAAGATTTCATCAAATTTACCACATTTCAAAATTATTGGTATCACTAGTCCTTTTAAATCCAATTTTATCTAAATAAGAGTGTAGTCTTTCATACCATGCTTGTGGATCTTGCTTCAATCCATATAAAGCTTTATGCAATTTATAGACCATGTTCTTATTGTTCTTGTCAACAAATCCATTGGTTTGTTCTTATTTAATATCCATTTGATAAAATTTAAATCCTTTGTAAGCTGCATATGCAAGCAATATTCTAACACCTTCTAATCTAGCAATAAGGGAAAAAGTTTCACCATAGTCAATACCTTCTTCTTATGCATACCCTTTGTAGAATAATATTTCTTTATTTCTGATCACATCAACTTTCTCATTGAATTTATTTCTAAAAATCCACTTTGTTCCAATCACATTCTTATCCTCAAGTCTCAGTACTAGTGACCAAGTATTTTTCTTTTCAATCTGATCAATTTCTTCTTTCATTGCATTAACCCAATCTTCATTTCCTAGTGCATCCTTGACTAATATTGGTTCAAAATCATAAATCACACATGTGTTATCTTTTAACTTACTTCTTGTCAATATTCCTACATTCTTGTCTCCAATTATTCTTCTTGGTGAGTGGTGTCTTCTCACATACATTTTCAATATAGGTTATGTATCTTGTTCATTAGTTTTATCATCTCTTGGTGGAGGCTCATATTGTTAATTAGTTCATTCCTATTACTACTGATCAGTTGTGTCAATAGAATTTCCATCTTGTACATAAACAAATCTATTATAATCCTCAGGTTCCTTTTTACTATCCTCATTATTTTTAGAAAATTCATCAACTCTTACATTTTCACTTTCAACTATTTTGTTAGAATCCTTGATTAAACATTTGTATGCTTTACTCTTTGAAGAATAACCAAGAAATATTAGTTCATCACCTTTAGAATCAAACTTTACATTTATAAAATCTTTCATTATATAACACATACTTCCAAAAATTTTGAAATAAATTACATTTAGTGTTTTGCCAAATCATAATTCATAGGGTGTCTTGTTTGTATCTTTCTTCAACTGTATTCGATTGAGAGTGTAAACTAAAGTGCTTATAGATTCTTTCCAAAATGTTTGTGTAACCTTTTTATAAATCAACAAAGTTCTAGTACAATCAACAATAGATCTATTTCTTCTCTTAGCTATCCCATTATGTTGTGTTTTCCTCAGTGCAGACACTTGTCTTTTAATTTCATGCTCATTGTAGAAGACATTAAATGCTTAAGAGATAAATTCACTTCCTCTATCAGATCTTAGACACTTCAATTGTTTACCTATTTCATTCTCAACTCTAGCCTTAGGCCACTTAAACATTTGAAATGCATCATATTTTTCTTTTAGAAACATTACAGACATTATTCTTAAATAATCATCAACAAACAAATTAAAGTACCAATCTCCATAGTATCTTTGAACTTTCATAGGACCACAAAGGTCAATGTGAACCAATTCCAAAATACCATTTGTAGAATAATATTTTGTTAGAAAACTTGACTTGGTCATCTTACCAACTTGATATTCTTTGCACATAGCTTTATCAAGTTTTCCTAATCTCGACAGTCCTCTGACTCTACTCTTCTTACTTACTTTGATAAAGTTTTCAAAATTTACGTGACACAGTCTCTTATGCCATAACCATACATCTTCATTTTTAACAAATAAGAAACTCTTAACATCAATATCAAGATAAAATAAATTACCTCTTGATTGTCCTCCAGTTCCAATTAGATCTGCATCACTACCATAGATCTTAACTTTTCTATTATGAAATTGCAGTCATTGGCCAGTATTGTTTAGTTGTGCAATACTCAATAGATTATAGTTCAGTCCCCTAACCCAATATGCATCATTAAATTTCATCTTATCATTTAGCACAATAGATCCCTTACCTTTCACAAAGCATGGAGCATCATTGCCAAATGTAACAAATCCTCCATCATATTCTTCTAGATTCTCAAATTTGTCAATATCACCAGTCATATGGTGTGAACAACCACTATCAATAATCCAAGGGCCTGGTTTACTTACATGAGACACAAGTTCTTTCTCATCTTTAAACTTTTCTTCATCTGATTCTTCCCTTACTACCACAAAGACAACTTCAGATTATTTATCGGTATTATCTGATTCATCATTAGTTACACCTTCCTCAACTAGGTAGCAAGATTTCTTACCTTTGTACTTAAAATCTCTAAAACTTTAGTTTCATTTGTCTCTCTTATCATTCTTATCATTCCTGTCATTTTCAAGACATCTAGATGCAATATGTCCAATCTTATTACAATTGAAACATTTCAATAGTAACTTGCCTTTATATTTTCCTTTGCCTCTAGGTAGTCAATTAGCCAAAGATACTTCCAAATCTTCTTTTTATTTTTCTTCATTCAAAATGCTAGCATATTCACTTCCACGTGAATTATTGTGACTATCTCTTTCTTTTCTTGATGTGATTGATTATTTAATTATTATGAGAATTGATTTATTATATATATATATATATATATATATATATATATATATATATATATATATATATATATATATGAAGTTAATCATTAATTTATTATTATAATGATTATATAGTTAAATTAATAAATTAGATTAATTAATAGACATGTCTCTTCTTATTTTTACCATGTATATATTCAAGAGATTGTTGCATTTAGAAAATATATACTTTTACGGTAGTACTATTATATTTGCAATGATCTTAAACTTAACTTGGTATCAGAGATAGACTGTAAATGTGAGAAAGAAATGATATGGAGGAGAATTGATACTGAGAGAGGGATCCTTGTTTCATGAATGGAAGAATTAGTTATCAGAGGATGTATGTGTCATATGATATATTAATGGTATTGGATGGTCAATGATTTTATATTGAGGTCATTATTTTGATATACTTCATATCCATGTTTAGATCGAGACACAGATGATCCTGTTCCAATCATGGTGAGTTCAAGATAGATCTCCAAAATCAAATATTTTTTACACAACTCCATTCTAATGCATAGATGTGCTCTAGGTTGACTACCACTCTCACCATCATTTCCTCAATCACACACCATGCAAGAACCAATGCATAGCTAATGGGTGTCTAGACAGTGCTTGCATAGGGTACTGAGTAAATTATATCTGCTAAGCTTGCATAGGACTTAACAAAACTGGATTGTCATTTTGTGATCCATGTGTGGTGAATGATGAATGTAATGTCCATTATTGAACACATATTATGGAAACTATTTGTGAGACATGACAATGGAATGAGTAACGATAGTATAAGAAGCATATACTGAACCTACTTAATCCTGAGATTGGAAGGATTAGTAAATGCCAATTAAAGTTTCTTAGTCAATTGTTGATTATATTGACATATATATTATTATGGGAACCTTCTAGGAATTTATGAAGGCTTCTTGATCATTAATAATATAATGAAGGAAGATATTCATTATAGCAACAACCATAATCACCACAATTAGTGTAAAGAACATATATATTCATTCACATAAATTTCTATAGTGTCACCTAGAATACCTGCTAAAATACTATTGTTATACACTAAGTTTGCACCCTTGTCTCAAGCTCTCATAGTCTTGATAACCTAATATAACATGGGAATCATCTCCAGGTGTGGGACCTATGCTAACTGAGATGAAACCTCCAGATTCTAGGCTGGTTCCTCTTAGATAATCACCTTAATTTGCTTCTTGACATGAAAAGTAAAGACTCTTGGAGGGAAAGGGATAGAAGGAGTACTTGAAAGGGAAATAACTTGAAAGAAAACTACCTACCAGGTGATACACCAAAATTAGGGTATGAATTGCAGCGTAGAGGTATAGAATCAATGAAAGGCTTAGGTCTAGAAGGTCACAACTTACTGAATAGGCTTTCATGAGTGTTTCATAGGAGGGCCTGAACATAAGACACAACCTATGACCTACAAGCAGACAGTCACTTCTACAACTTAGTGTAGGATTGAGACAAGACTGTTAGGGGTTGAAGCATACCCACAAAAACATCTAAATCAGATCAAACACAATAACACACACAATTACAGAAAGTAAGAGGGATCAAGAACCCTAGGTTGTCATTGAAAACATGCATAGACTTCAATTCACTAAGAGATAATCAAAACAAAAAAGGACAGGGATAGAGAAGATGTCACAAATGCCTTGGAGTTGTTTAAATCATCAATGGGAGATTACAAGAGTAGAAGACTAGAGGGTAGAAGAAATACCACAAATAGCCTTCTGAGAAAGGATTCTTTCTTTTTACAATTCCAACCTCTTAGCACTAAGGCTCCAAAAAAGAACTATATACATCTCACTGGATGTAGGCAAGAGTCAAAAACTAACCTAACTAGGGTTACATGGGATTTACAACAATATCAAACCTGAAAGGTACACTGATTACCATAATCAAAAACTCTGAGAACATCGACAATTAGATCAAATCTTCCTTGTGTGCATCCATCTGGTACTGAGCTCACCTGTAGACACATCAACCTCGACTCAACTACCCACTTGTAACTCGGCCTTGCCATGAAGGCTCCAAATCTGATCTTGAAGATATTTGTATTTTCAATTAATAAAACTGGCAAAAAGGTGGCACCAATCCATTTAGCACCCTCAACATGACATGGTACCCTACAACGCCAGCCAATAGTCATCTACATTTCCCTCTCAACCATAACTATCCTAAGAATTTAATCTTTGAGCTAACTGATGTCGTGCATGGCCGAAAAGAGCAAAACCCTAGCAAAAACCTTTGCAAGAAATTTCAATTTAAATGTTAATAGCTAGCAGGTCAAAAATTAAAACACAACCATCAATGCATAATTCTTAGCAAATGAACGGCCACGATACGCTAATAAAACAACTTCAAAAACACTTCTAACAAGTCAAAGCCATCATGGAAGTCAGCAGCCAATCGAAAGTGAGAAAATCAACACCAGGTGGCACATCGGACCCATGACCCACTGAGATTCTCATCAGACGGTTGTCGCATGATCTCATAGGGTCAAAAGATTCTATGAGATCATATGACCACCATAGATCTTTGCCCCTCTGACACATCTACAAACCCTCTTACATGGTCCCATTGACACATCCCAGTCATTACCTCATCGGCCAAGCAAACACGAGCATGTCAGATAATGAGGACCCACCTGATAGAGCCTCTGTAATAAAGCAAGATTGATGGTCGGTGCATAATCTCATGACTCTGACACACTCCATGAGATTATGCACCAGTCATTGGATTAAAGGGATACAGTCTGCTAGGCCTACTCTGACAAATTGAAACAAGTCATTACCTTTGACCAATGAAAAGCCTCCACATAGGACAACGTGGTAGTGGACCCACACAAGGTTTGAAGAACTGCATACTTGGAAGATCCAATGGTTGGTGTAAGATCACATGTGTTAGAAAGACCCCATGAGATCAAGCACTGACCATTGATCACCTTAACTGGGACCCCACTTAGCTGAGACTGCCAAATATTTAGAGACTAAGCAACCAAAGGAAGAAATTAAGCCGCAGTCACCAATTCACTGAAAGGAAAGGATGACCACTGGAGAAATAAGAGAACTAGCGATCGACCAATCAAATTAAAGTGCACATGGGTATTTGAGGATCTTAAGTGACCAAAAAATTAATGCAAAAATCAAACAGGCCGAAGGGTTTTTAGGGCTTATTTGGGGTAACTGCTAGTTTTATAAATTTTTTAACTTGCAAGCTAGAGGATAGATTAAATTGTAGAGGCTAGGAAAATAGACATAAAGCTATGAAATTTTTAGGGATGCTTGACAAGGTAAAAATAGAGACCCTGGAATAGATTTTAGCCAAATTTGTATAGAATAGGAAAATTAGGGTAACAATTATATTGGTCCAATTAGATGAAGTATTATCCATCGATATCATCACTAATTCGGTGAGAAATTTTGGATTACACCTAGAATGTATATCTTATCTTGATAAAGACACAAATTGTGGGTATATAAAGACTAACAACTTAATTTAGCCATTGGTGTGTAGAGTTGACTTCGCATGAATTCAGAGCACTAGAGGTATCTTCAAGAGTGCAAATTGTTTGCATTAAGACATGGACTGTGTTGGATTCAATTGTGGTATTATTTGAAGTAGTTTGAGAAAATCCTTCAGGTATATTTGATTTTTATCAGTGCAACTATTTCCCTTAGCAATACTATTGTCATTAGAATTTTCTTGGTATTGGAATACTTGCAGGAGAAAGATAAAGTCTAATGAGACATGTGTCCTATCTTGGTTCAAGGTTTGAACCATCCATTTAGACCACCATCTTGGTTCAAAGTAACATTTAGAATCATCATTGGAGCCTTCATTTCACTATTTACATGTATGCTTGCAAAATGTAGTTTGGCATGATAACTGTCATTTTGAATAGAAGTTTCGATGTAATGCCAGACAACACCACAATAACTATGTGTTGAAGTTAGCCAGATAAATCCAATTTCTCTTGATGAGAGGCAACATAAATAAATTGAACAAGGACAGGAGCATTGATTCATATACCAATGTGAACATCCTAAATTTGGTTGAAGAAACTCTTTTTCATATTTGGAAGTTCTTGGGGAGTCATTTTTAGAAGTTGAGATACCTTTTTGCCTGACTTTCAAAAGAGGATTTACTTTCTAGAATTCACAGGTGATGACAATATCAAAAGAGGAAGATATTAATTCTCTGAAATATGTGTTTCTATTGCAAATTAATTATTACCAAAGTATCAGAGGCTATATCTCATCATAAACCACTTGAGAACAAGGTCAAAGTGCTGATACATATATCTTTTATATATTTATAGATGATACAACAATATTTGTTGAGTCTTAAGGTTGGACTGAGCATTTGTGATGATAAACATCAGGACTGATATACTATCTTTAAGAAGTTTAATCTAAATGTACACGTTGTCAATGTTCTCTTAGAAAACATTGTTGGCAAGTTGTCTATATTGAAGTATATGACTAGATATAGTGTTGTCATTATGGAAACAAAGTCATATAGTAGTTTGGAGTCATCGCACTTGATGTAAAGATCAGAATTCAGTTAAGTGTTGAAGACTAGATAGTGTATAGAGTTCCTATAGCTCAAAGCATCAGTGCATGTGTGTACAGATGAATTATGGTATGTGCCCTAGAAGTTAAGTAGGTTAGACTATATTATTTCTTAGTCTATTAGTGCATGATCAGATGTGCAAGGGTGACAAATTTACAATCAGTTGAAGTTGCACAGCCAGTGTGTGCCAGCAGAGAACAGAGCATGGAGCCGACAGTTAGCATTTTGGTTTGCCATTATAATGTAAAGTTGTAAAGGATATGCGCCTATTGTATTTAGGTTGCCGACATGTTTATATGTATAATTGTAAGCACACTTAATCCAATTCATTTGGAAGTGTTGTTTGTAATTAGTTATAGGGAAGACCTAATTGTGTATTTTGTATGAGCATATAAATATAAGGTGTACCCATTGTATTCGGTATGGAAGTTGAGATAGAGTTATAATAAGAAGAGTAGAAGTGTACAAAGACACTAGAAGATGTATTAGAGATTTTCTAGAGGTCAAAGCATCAGCACATCAAAGAAACTAATCTAACAAGAAGTGTCATGGTGACAGTTCATCCTATAGATATAGTGTGTATCTGAGATCAAAAAGTTATATCCTTCACCACTTGAGCGGTGAGCTCTTGGAAAGTGTGTCCTCTCCCCTAACAAGGATCATTGTAAAAGAATCCTAATAGGGTCTGACCCTTAACAAGGTCTACTGTACTTAAAGTATTGTAAAGATACTCCTAATAGGGTAAAGGATCTTCTAACAAGGATCACAAAACACTAGTGCAGAATATTAGTGGGTGTCAATTCCCACCAGGGTTTTTACCTATTTGGGTTTCCCCATAATCATATTGGTGTCATGTTTTGATTTCATGTTTCATGTTTATTTTAGTACTTAAGCATTTATTTTCAGCATAAAGATTAAAGAGAAAAGTTAAAATATAGTGAACACTGATGCATCCCCCCTCTCAGTGTTCCCATTCCTAACAATTGGTATCAGAGCTCTGGTCCTCAGCATAGAAGTTTAACCACTTGAGGATATCATGGACAAAACTAAAATGAAACATCTGAAAAGAAATCTTGAAGCTGCTCTTGAAGATCTGGACAAGTTAGAAAGAGAATCTGAAGAACTAAAGGATAAACTCAATGATGCTCAATTAGTCATCAAAAAGCTAAGGAAAGATTTGAAAGAATACTCTACCAAAGATCTAGGGACAATGGTCAAGAATCTCAATGAAGAAAACAAATCCTTAAAAGAACAACTTGAAGAGTTTGATGATAAGCTGACTAATAATCAGAAAGTCTATGATGAACAGATCAAAGAGAACCTTCAGCTAAATGAAGAACTAAGGCAAGAAAACATGGAAATCTTGGAACTAAAGAATAGCAAAGAAAGCTTGGAGTCTAAATTGAAAGAAGCAAAGAATCACATTGACAAATTACACACCAGTTCAAATTTGATAGAATCTCAGTTGTATGCAAGAAGAGCCAAAGGAGATACTAGCTGTATTGGATACAATGAAGCACAAAATCATATTGACAACATGCAAGCAAGAAAGGATTCACAAAAGGACTCTACTGATGCTAAAAAGACTAAAGATCAAACCATAGATAATGGTGGACCACCTAGAAATGAGTGCAAGCAAGTAGAACACACTTTTTTTGCATGTATTAAACATGGACACATTGCAAAGAACTGTATAGAGGTAAGACCTTTTAATGGCTACTATTATTCATGCAACAAATTTGGTCATAGAGCTATGAATTGCAAGACTAGAAAGAAGAATAGGATTCAACAAAATCAGAGAAATCAAAATTAGACAAATGTAAGAAGTTCTCAGAATGTTACATGCCAGATATGTAACTATAATGGTCACACAGCAAAATAATGTAGAATGGTGACTCATGTCAATGTGTCGAGGAATATAAGACCTCCAATCATTTGTTACTCTTGTAACAAGGCTGGACATATCTCAAGGTTCTGTAGATCAAGGACACAAGGTCAAGGAAGCCCTAAAAAGGCCGAAGAACTAGTTTTGGATCCCATAGGAGAAGTTAATTTTGTCAAAGCCTCAGATGATGTGAGAAAGATTTGGTTAGATAAAAATAAGGACAAGACTGATGAGAGTGTATTGGATGCATCCCCAATGGATGCACCCTCTACATCTAAATAAAAAGCCCTCAGGGTCATAGTGGGAGCTAATTTAGCTCTAGACCCCTACGTGGCTGATATACTCACCCTCAAAGTATGCACCTTTGGACTTAAGCTTTTGGAGTATAAAGGAAGTTATTTGATTTCTCATTGCATTCAAATTTAGAATGATAGGAGAGTAGAAAGAGCCTTGGAAGTTGTTGTGAAGACTTGTAGATTGATCTATCAGTGTTTGCAGTGCATTTGGTCAGTTGCAAAAACCCTAAGCTCGTTGCACCGATTTGGAAGCCTTCAGATTATCTTAGAGTTTAGTTGGAAAGTGTTTACAAGTCATGGCCACTCCCATTGTTTATGATGTCTTTGAGAAGAAGAGATATTTTTTCAAGAAACATCCATTTAAATCAACCCTAGATGATTTAGAGGGAGCTTTCTCCTGAAGGCCTATGGGTGTCATGCATGTCGAGGATATTAGGGTATATATCTATTGTAAGAAGGAACCAGTTGGATTGGATAGTCTAAGAGTGCACATGGACACCATGTTGAAACCAAACAAAATATTCATGGATGAATATGCTAAATGGAATGATCACCCAATTGTTGAGTATGCTATGGCATATGAATTCTATGAGACAGATTGGATAAAGATCTTATTGAGTGGGATTCATGATCTTTTGTTTTGGATTGGTGATGTACCAATAAGAATCACCAGTGACTTGATACATGAGATGACAGGCCTTTCTAGGATAGGCGTCATCCTTCCTATGGGCAAGGATGTTAGAAAGATGGTTAAGCAAACATGTAAGTCAAGGAGAAATAGGCATGGCATTAAAATAAAGCCTATTGAACAAGAAGACATCAAATTGATGTCAATGATACTAGGATAAAGGTTTCATCACACCAGTAGGGTGAATAGTGTGTATGCAGGCACTATTCTAGCTACCATCAGAATTATGAAGGAAGATGCAGAGTTCAACTTGTATGAAATCTTGCATGCACAGTTGATTGCTAACATCAAGGCTATCAAACATGACAAGACAAAGATATTCAAGTTTGGGTCACTAATCATTTACATGTACCTCCATATAGTTGGGAAGATATCAGATTTGTATTTGGACAAGACTATTCCAACCATGCCTTAGATATACAACAAAGCATCCATTGAAAGAACATTAAGGGATTATATAACATTATAATTGAAGACCTTCAGAGTCAAGATGAAAATGAGGTATAGGATTCTAGAGAGCATTGTGGAAAATTATAAGGATACTATTTGTTTTATGGTGGAGACAGATACATTTTGTATGGAAGTTGTTGAACCAAGAACTAAGTGGATTCATCCACTTGGTTATGAGGTAGAGGAATAGGTCCTTGAAGTATATGCATAGGTATTACTATCAGCCCCCAAAGATCCTAATGAACCTAGGTGGGGAACATATGAGGAGAAAACCAGAGAAGTAGATGCAAAGCTTAATAGGGCAGCAACAAAAAGAAAGGTTGCTAAAGTCACATCAAAAATCTTGAGAATACATGGTGTGTCTCAAGCAGAACTTGACAAGGCAAGGGAAGAGAAGATTGCTTTGGAAATGAAAAGCACAGCAATAGAAGAAGAACAAGAAGATCCTAAGATGAAGAAGATAAAAATTGAAAAAGATGACAGTCAAAAGGATATAACTAATGACACTCCTTTTGCACCAAAAGAAACCAGTGATTATAATGCTCCTCCAGAGTATAAGCCAATAGTCAAAAGGAAGAAAGAAACCAGCACTAGTCATCCATCCTCATGAGCTACAAGGAGAAAGAAAAACATTCAAGCACCTCCTAAGGTAGGATTTAGACCAAGCTTGAAAGTATTGAGCACAAGAATTGTTGATGAAGGCAGAATTGATAAAGTAGGGAAGTTTTATGAATCATATAGTGAGATTGACAAATCAAAAATACATGATATGATTGTTAAAAATTTGATAAAGTTCAAGAAGATAGTTCTTGAATTGAAAATAGAAATTATAGATAAAGTATGGGAGATAATGGATACCTTGAAGAGACAAGCCACTGAAGAAGACTTTAGAATTAGGGAACAAACTCTTGATTCCACTCTTCTAGTATTTTATGTTGAAGAAAAGTCACTATTTTTGAATTTGGTGAAGCCACACTTAAGGTCAAAGATGAGAACACTACAGCTCATGAAAAAATACTATGAGCTGATCTCTAAGGAAACATAGAAGGCCTTTGAGAATGTATTCTTAGAACAGTGCATGAAACCTATGTCTCCACCCATCTCTCAAGTACCTAGTAAGCAAGAAAAAGTAAGAGAGACTATCAAGGTATAGTCTATAGGTCCTTAGGATTCAATGCCTACAATGGAAGTACAATCAAAGGCAAATAAGTCTATGTTAATGTCAAAATCACTCAAGGATAGCACCATTGTCATTGATAATGTGGAGATAGCTATGGCGGCCACTGACACAAACTTGGTCAAGTTTGAGGAAGCTTTTGTGAGAACACAAGAAGCTGAGATTTTATGCAGCATCTCACCTCCCACTCATCAAGAAGAGGTATTGATTAAAACATATTAGATGAGAAAGAAGAAGAGAAAATGGAAGAGGAAGAAAAGAAAGAAGAAGAAGAAAAAGAACAAAAGAAAGATGAAACTTATGTTGAAATAGCCAAGGTAAAACTAGAAGTGATGGATAGCACTCCCATCACTCCCTCCTCAGCATTGTTGTCAAGTTTGACACCTGACACATCTAGTTTGGACTCATGGAGAGAAGAAGACTTGATTAAGTTCAGCATCCTAGCTATGGAGAAGGAAAAGGAGAAACAAGTAATGAGAAATCCTCTCCTTATAGAATTGGTGAACATATTGAATAGTTTGTTTCCTACGGACATGAAAGTGAATAAGGTACACTCGGTTGATGATGTGAGTATAGTTATCTCACAATTCAAAAGTAAATTTTCAAGCCTTGAAGAATCTACATCCAAAGTTGTAGAAGAGAAGTACCTGAAGAAGAGACTGAATGAGTTGATGAGAAACTTTGCACTAGATCTGAATTCACTCAAGACAAGACAAGCATCTTTAAAAGAATTTTCTGATCAAGAAAGGAAATTCATTGCAGACTGCATGGATTAGGATAAGCTTACTGATGCCCTTCTTAAGACAATACAAGAAGAAGAAGCTATGATTGAGCAAGTGAAAATTTTAGTGAAAGAATCATCCACTGATCTGAACATGTGCAATAATGTCTACCAAGGTTAGTTGGAAAAAATTGAAGAAACAGAGAATGAGATGGCAAAGATAAGATCTAGACAGTCTCAATTGTGGAATGCTCTTGCGCCCTCACTAGACCTTCTCAATCAGAACATAAAGGAGATTGATGCCACAATGGTAACCTGTTATCAAGTTTTGAGCATAGATTTGAAGAAGATGGAGAAGCTTCAATATGCTTTATGCACCCATCTCCAGATAGTTAACTCCTTGATAAATTTTTGGAAGGAGATCTAGAACCTCAAGATAGCATATCCAAATGTTTTCCCTAAATAATTCTATATAGATATAGTTTTTTGGTACACATTTGTCATTAATGCCAAAGGGGGAGTTGTATATAGAATATGGAGTATGACATGTATAGGGAGATATAAGATTATGTACAAGAAATGTATAGAAGACAAAAAAAAATTGTGTTAAGGGACAATGAGAAACTTGGCCATATTCCTTTGTTGCCATCAATGACAAAGGGGGAGATTGTTGGAAAGTTTTCTATATTGAAGTATATGACTAGATATATTGTTTTCATTATGGAAACAAAGTCATATAGCAGTTTGGAGTCAGCGCACTTGATGTAAAGATCAAAATTCAGTTAAGTATTGAAGACTAGATAGTGTACAAAGCTCCTGTAGCTCAAAGCATCAACACACATGTGTATGGATGAATTATGGTATGCACCCTAGAAGTTAAGTTGGTTAG
Source organism: Chamaecyparis obtusa (assembly GCA_027943335.1). Lineage (NCBI taxonomy): Eukaryota > Viridiplantae > Streptophyta > Pinopsida > Cupressales > Cupressaceae > Chamaecyparis > Chamaecyparis obtusa. Next base: position 3,353 of record BSBK01000935.1, on the reverse strand, counting down.
ACTATATTATTTCTTAGTCAATGAGTGCATGATCAAATGTGCAAGGATGACAATGTTACAGTCAGTTGAAGTTGCACAGCTAGTGTGTGCTAGCAGAGAATAGAGCATGGAGCCGACAGTTAGCATTTTGGTTTGCCATTATAATGTAAAGTCATAAAGGCTATGTGCCCATTGTATTTAGGTTTCCAACATGTTTATATATATAATTGTAAGTGCACTTAAGCTAATTCATTTGGAAGTGTTGCTTGTAATTAGTTATAGGGCTGACCTAATTATGTATTTTGTATGAGCATATAAATATAAGGTGTGCCCATTGTATTTGGTATGGAAGTTGAGATAGAGTTATAATAATCAAAGAAGAAGTGTGCAAAGACACTAGAAGGTGTATTAGAGCTTTGCTAGAGGTCAAAGCATCGGCAAATCAAAGGAACTGATCTAACAAGCAATGTCACAATGACAGTTCATCCTATAGATATAGTGTGTATCTGAGGTCAGAAGGTTGTAGTCTTCACCACTTGAGCAGTGAGCTCTTGGACAGTGTGTCCTCTCCCCTAATAGGGATGATTGTAAAAGAATCCTAATAGGGTTTGATCCTTAACAAGGTCTACTGTACTTAAAGTATTTTAAAGCTACTCTTAATAGGGTAAAGGATCTTCTAACAAGGATCACAAAACACTAGTGCAGAATATTAGTGGGTGTCAATTCCCACCGGAGTTTTTACCTATTTAGGTTTCCCTGTAATCATATTGGTGTCATGTGTTGATTTCATGTTTCATGTTTATGTGAATGTTTATTTCAGTACTTAAGCATTTATGTTCAGCATAAAGATTAAAGAGAAAAGTTAAAATACAGT